>JALLPH010000472.1:0-18949 GCA_036939855.1 Cyclotella choctawhatcheeana
TCGGTACGCACCCTTGCTGTCCACCGAAATTTCAGCCGCCGTGTAAAGGGGTGATAGTGATGATATTTTACCCCTAGAGACACCATGGGTCCTGATCGGATCTTTCAACTTTCAACCAAAAAGGCAACAATAACAACCAGAACAAGCTAGTAGCACGACAACAGTAACAGGAACTCATCGCAGCAACTATGGACACCTTCAGAAAACAACCTAACCTCGAACCTTACTTCACCAACTCCTACGGCTGCGCAGCTTTCGCATCAATAGCGAAAGGAGGAATCTTCTTCGTCGGCGGAGCTTCGGGAAGGGAGACGTCTACAAACTAAATGGCGGCAACCCGGAGCAAATTTGCGCGGTGGAAGTAGCCCAAGCATCGGTAGGATGGGTGCTTGGTGGTGAAGTCCTGAGTGAGATAATCTTCTTTGAAACGGAACAAGATTTCAATAGATTCATGTCGGGCAACTTTGAATTCTCAGCGAATGCCAAGGCAGTGGCTTTAACAGCGGCAATAAGCGCGAATGCTACCACCATGGGGAACCAGGGAATTCAGGCTGGAATGACTCCAGATCAGACGAGTGTTAGGGGGTTCAAGAGTAGCCCGGAGTACACGAAAGGGATGAAGGTGTTTACTTTAACGCTTGGGGGGTTAATGTACGAGGCAACCATTGGCGGCCAAAAATTCACTATTAAGAACAAGGGGTCTGCTGTTGCTACGAAATGAAAATAGGCTGTGATTAAGATTGGCTTCGTTATGTAAATTCCCTGCACATGTACTTATGATGATGATAAGATAAAGATGCACACGTATGCTTACTGCTTACAGGACAATCTCTTTATCTTCAAACCTCTTATCACTTCAAGCTTAGGCAGCAGAAACATATCTAATGGTGTTAGATTGTTGCTTCGCGCTTTTAATCATAACGGTATATTTCAGATATCTAATGCCTGTGAGGTAATCACGATCAGCCCACCTAAATAACCGGCCACTTGTATCGCTGAGTAAATACTGATTAACATGGTGTAACCTCATCTCTTGCTAACATCTAATGCTATCACAAAATATTTCTCTTAACTTATCTGATTCATGTTTAGTTTTAGTTAGATACCCCCTCTACAACATCATAGTATGTACCCAGTACATTTTTATTCATCCGATAGAGAATCTGAAACAATTCCATACTTCTTGATAGCCGACTCTGCTACCATTTTATCCCTCGCTGCTTCGGCACTTGCATCCAAACCAATCCATGTTGGTGGGTTGTGAGCTGGGAGAGCGCCGATCCACGCAAAGCAATCATTCTTGGAGGTGCTTTCTGGCAATACAGGAGACTCGCCCACGTCAACCAGTTGAAAGTCCACGTTGAAGGCCTCAGGGACAAACACCCGTTTAACCAACTTGTCAAGAACTTCTTGATCAGCATCATTTGTTACACGTCCCCCGAAGACACCCTTGCATAGAGTTGTGCGTATTGCCTCCCAAGGAAGCTTTTCAGGGTCGATGTTTTGTTTTGACCCACATGAATCAATAACAAGTGAATCAATCACATCAAGGGCATGAATGGCATCAGCTTCAGTGAACTCATACTGCTCGCTCCATCCATGGGGCATGAAGCGAAGGCGCTCTTGGATGACAGAGTGAGTCCAGCCAAGCAATAGGTAAAGACGATTCTGAACAGTGCTGCCAAAGCGGTCACTTGAAATGCTGGAAAAGAAACGCGAAATGGATGCTTTGATACCAGTAGGAGCCTCAGCAACAATTATGTCACTAATTTGAAGCAGTGCTGTTGGAAGTTTAGGACTGATTTCACTAGTGATGAAAATTCTGAAATCACGATGAGTGCCTGCACTTAAAGATTGAAGAGTCTTGACAAGAGTGTCTTCCAACCAATCTGTACACAAGTGACAATTTTTCAGCATGACCCAAGTACCTCTCTTGGATGCAGAAGCAATGAAGCTCTCAGCTGTTTTGTATCCCTCAGCACTACCCATAGCTACTGAAGTCAATTCTTTGGATTCAGATTTGGCCATTGCCTCAACTCTTCCACTGACGTCATGACCGGGAGCACTGACTAGGAGCAATGGAACTGTTGAATTGATGTCATAAAATGTGACGTCTCTGAGATCATTCAGTCCTTTTCCTTGCCAAGGAAAGTCAGCCCCAAACGTACTGTCGATAATTGACGTGACATCATCAGTTGTTTCAATCTCTTCACCATCAAGAGCACTCTTTCCTGTTGAAATTTTCGATAGGAGCAGAGCAAACACCATTTTATCTTCAGTCTTCAGCCCACGGCCAACTCGAGAAGCAACCTCTCGAAACAAAGCTGTCCTAAGTAAATCCAATCGTTGCTGCTCATCATCTGTGGCACGGTATGTGTCACCCTTCAGAACACACTCCAACATAGCCATAAATGACTTGGCAGTGAACTCGTAGAGAAAGTTGATCTCTCTCATACCAGCAAATAAGACGAACAGCTCCTTACAGATGAGCGAAAAGGGTTCAAATTTGCTAATTGCTTTGTCGACCTCAGCCATAACTTCCGTGCTTTTCGCAATCTGCTCTTCGACTTGAGTGCCTTCCTTCATCATACGCTCCATACCCTCAACGACAAAATCATCATCTAGAATACTCCCTTCGACTGCACTGATTTGCTTGAGCATTTGTTCCTCAAGACCCCGCAGCTTGACGTTCTGTTCGCCTTGCAGTTTGAGAATTTCATTTCTTTGCTTTTCAATTTCTGGCTTCTCGCATTCTAATATGCGGCTAAGACTTTGGCTTTGAAGGCCTGCAGGTGTGACAGTGAAGTTGATTAGCGTCACACGAGAGCAAAGATCTGGTGTCAACCTGACAGCAGGATTTTTGGTTGTTAGAACAATGCTGAACTTGGGACTGTAGTCAACCTCCTCAGTACCAATTCTGACTAAAGATCTACCACCAGTTCGTTGAATCTCCTTGTTCAGGATGGGATTGAGAACAGGATCAAGCTTCTCAACGTTCTCGACAAGCAGTGTGGTGCCGAATCGAACTGCACCAGCAAGTGTCTTCATGAAAGCTTTATCAATAAAGGAGGTCTTTTGAATCTTTCTGTCCTTGTATTTATTCATGATGAAGTCGATGGCATGACCAGATGGATCAATGATGAGAGGAAAGCGCACACAATGGTCAAGAATCACTCCGTTTTCAAGACTCAGTGAGTCAGAAGGAAGACCTTGCGATTGCCACTGCAACCGATCAGATGCTTTGCTGAGAGATTCAATCATACCCAAATCTTCTCTGAACTCAATTCCAAGGAGATCCAATGCGTTTCGCCACGCCTTCAGAAGCTGACGTCTTGTATTGAATGGGAAGAAGCCAGAGTAAGTAAGGAATGCCGCTGATTGCAACCCATCTCCAACAAGGTTTCGTAAAACGGATTGGAACCCTTCACTGCTTTTCGACCAACGCTCACTTTCGTGGCTTAGACTTGTCATGAGGCTTTCGGCACGATCTACTTTTGTTGTAACAACTTCCATTTCCCGCTTCAGAGCTTCCACATCCCGAATGAGAGTTGCATATTCAGCCTTATAGTTCGCAATCGATGATTCAAGTTGGGCTACCTCTGATTCCAATTTCTCCTTCTCATCGTTAGCAATCTTTGCATCACATTCAAGCTGTTCAACTTCTTCGCGAAGAGGTTGGATGCTATTGTAGATGGTAGAATATTTAATTTGAGACTCTGCCCATTGATAGAGAGGTCCGCATGCTTTGCTACTTCTGTTGACCTTCTCGACGGTCAGGTCAGGGTTGCCATCCAAATACTTATCCTTGACAATTTTTATTTGTCGAGAAGAGAGCTTATCCACTATATATAGAATAATTATAAAAGGCATTTGGTGAGAACGCAGGAGGTGGGGAGTTGTTCTATGGGCATGTGTTAGATTTGGATGATAACGTACCATCAAACGAGAGGATGCTAGGAATGAACTCAGACTTGGCCAACAGCTTTCTCACGTCTGTCCATTCTACACTCTTTTCACCAAGCATAATTGCAATACACTCAAGGGTTGATTTGACATTAACTGGGGGAGTTTTGAGAGCTCGGATTTCATCCAAATCTTTCTTCTTGATCCTGCACAGTTGAATCAAGGAATATGTGTAACAATGAGATAATCACGTCAACCAAGGACAATCACAAGACAGCGGAGACTCACCCTTGAACACTATTTTGAGCAGAAATCAAGGCAGGTTCAGCTTCATCCAGCTCTTTTTGCGCTTTTTCTTTTCGTTCAGCAATAGCAACTTGCTGTCTCTCCACTTCAACACTCATCTTTTCTGCTTCTTCCTTTCGTTTTTGTGCTTCATTTTGATCTGCCACCATTTGCTGAAGCTTATTGTTGGCTAGCGCCTCCTTTTCTTTCAGTTCAATAGATTTAGTGGCCAACCCGCTCTTCAATTCAATCACATTTTCTTGAGTTTGTCTTAATTTGGTGAGACCTGCATTTACTCGAAGCTGCTCTTCTTCAACTTGTCCACGCTGGTGATTTACACACTTCACAAAGTTATGAATCAGCGCAAGATAATCCCTGTAATATAACACAGATATCAATGAGTTTTCAGAGCGAATACAGGCAAAAGAGCTGAAAGTATGTCGCCTACCGCGGGGATAAAAATGTTCGGCTAGTACTTGAAGCAGATGCTGCTACTTCTTCGGATACTTCCTTGGTGATGGTGTGAAGCTGAACGAGTGCAGCAACAACGGCCTGATGAAACCCTCCCGTAGATACACCCTCAAATGCTCCTTCTACCCTTGCCATGAGATCCTCACCTGCACCAATACCCCATGAACCGCCAATAGACTCAGCATCACCCATGTCTAGCCTCAAAGTAAATTCTTTTCCTACCTCTGCCATGGCTTTATGCCCCCACGTGCCAAACCAATCAACGACACACCGATTGAAGAGAGCAGGGCTTGTTGTTGAACGGTTCTTCCATTCCCCTCCACTGGGGTTCATTGTAAAGACAACATGTAGGTTGCGTTGCACAACTATATGGCAGAAATTAGAAAATGAGAAGGATATAATCATCAAGAAACATGAGCTCGATTACAGGACTAACCACTTGTAAAACGTCGCCATAATTCATCCTCGCTATCAACAATTACACCGTCCCTGGCAGCACTCTCCCTGCATGCGCTCATCAACGCAGTATAATCGTCCCCATCAAAAAGTCCAGGCACTTCTCCACTTGCAAGCTTGGGTTGTTTGTCAACACACACGCTGTTAATGACGTCAACACTAAAACACTATTTCAATTTAATCAATGAAATGACTCACCAAAGCGTTCATTGCTTCAAGGAATGCCGAACTGAGTGCATTACATTCGTCAAAGATAAAGCAAATTTTTTCATTGTCAACACCAACTCGACGCATCACAGAGCGCAAATCCTCATTGAAATCATCAATACCATAACGTGAGTGTACTTTGATCTGGAAGATCTGCAGACCGTTCATCCACGACACAAATTTGGACAGCACAGTTTTGCTATACAGGTTGGTTAGCGGTGGTATGCTGTTAGCAACAACGTTGTTTTACTACAACACTAAAACTGTAATAAAATGACTCACCCTGCACCACTGTCGCCCACCAGCAAGCAGTGACCCATTGGTTGACGCAGTACGCGATCAATCCTCAACACATGATCTAGAACTTGATCAAAAATTACCAATGGCACATCAAGCTCTTCCTCGTAAAACACCTTGAGCCTAGCGGCGAGAAAAGTTTTGAGTTCATCCCTCGTCACACGCCGGGTATCTTTGGATAGCCAGGTCGAATAAAAGAGAGGTTTAGCAAGGACTTCGTCGTGATCTATGGCAGCAAACATTTGCCTTGCTACATCATCAATCTTGTTGGAGCACCACTCTATTTCCTCCTCCTCTACCAATCGGTCAGAGAACAGCCTGTATGCTTCGTGCGCCCATATCCTAACTAATTCTTCACGAGTCAGACCATGTTCAATGTTGACAACGGCTTCGTAGACACCCCTGACCCATCGACTGAGCTCTCGTGGAGAGTAGAAATACTGAGGTTGCATTTCAGGGGTAAATCTCTTTTGACAAGCCGTGAATAGTTCAATCATGGCCTCGGTAATAGTATCAGTCTCTCCTTTGAGCTGGGGGAATAGCTTCATTATCCCTCCATTGAATGTTCGATAGATTTGTGTCAGAGAGTCTCGCGAAGGAAAGTCAACAAGTAGCAGTGATGCATGGCGAAGAAACCTTGAAGACATGACAACACGGCCAGCATCTGTTGGAGGGTTACATGCACCGACAAATTGAATACGGTTTGTTTTCACCCAAACGTTGTCTTCTTCTCTCCAAAATCCCCCCTGTTCAACGAGTTGCCTCATGAACATGATAACTCGCTGCGTGCCGTACGAATCCTCTTCGGGGAGATTGATTTCATCGCAAAACACAACAAGCCAGCTATGTGCGCCAAGACTCTCGACTGGCTCTAAGACAATATCCTTGCCTTTTCTCACATAAGTGCAGTACTGAGCGAAAGTCTTCATGATCAGCTCAGGGGTAGTTCTCGATGAAAAGTTGAGGCTTGCTAGTACCACACCTTGTACTGATTGCAATACACTTGTCAAAGTCATAGTCTTACCCGATCCAGGAGCTGTTTTGTGTGATAAAATAAAGCATAAGACACAAGTTGTTGGTATATGTTCATGTAAGCAAAATCAAGACAGCTCAAAAACTCACGGCCACACAAGATAAGAGGATAGCGGCTTTCTAACCAAGCCCCGAGAATATCTGAATGACGAACTGTGTCAGTGGTAGTGACAACAACATCGGTGGAAGTGACCTTAGATAACAAGTAACACAAATGGTAAGTTGCAATTTGGAAATGAACACAAAGAGAAAATCTCTCCAGATCACCATACCTTATGGCTCTCTATCTCCATCCGAGGAACACTATCACTCCATGGCTCAAACTCGCCATTGTCTACCCTGATTCGGAAGTCTGCTAGAGACGCATCCCCATCACTGTCAGGGAGCATCACGCCACTAGAGCTCAGCAGCATGTCTCCAAGCTGATTCCTGACATCCCAAGACGCGCTGCCGGAAAAGGACCAAAGCAATGAATGCAACAACCATCGCTTGGCGAAATTATCCATATGCTGACCACTCATGGGGAAGTCTGGGTGACCCTCATCGTATTCAAAGGCTAACCCAATACCTTTGACCAAGAGTGATTTTAGACTTTTCAGCAGTCCGTCTCTGGTAATAGCCATAATATGGGGCTGAAGCAGTGCAAACTCTAGAGCCTCTGAGACCAAAGAAGGCGAATTTGAATCTTCAGACACAACAAGCTCTTGAATTGAATCCAGAAACGAGATTTGGGTTGAAGTGACCTCATCCCCAACAATATTAGCCGTTCGTAATTCACCCATCATGTGTTCAAGAACCATTGCCGATGAAACTGTTTCGGCACTGAACCACACCATGCCACAACGGCTCACAGTAGCAGGTGTCGCTTGTTCGAGGCTATCAACTTCAAGAATCAAACGGACATTGTCTGGTATGTTCAGGCGTTCCCCGCTCGGAAGGGTGAGTAATTTGTTGTCATCCAAGACACTAGTAGAGATGAGAGGAATGATTGTGTTAGAAGATATTGAGTGAATACGATGATACATTAAGAGCCTCATAATTACCTATTCAAGTTCTCTGCCCATTCTGGATCCACATCACCGTCAAACACTATCCAATGCCTTCTGTCTGCTTCGCCACGTTGATTGGCCAAGATTGTTCGCAAGATACTGGTAAAAATGCCTGCAAAAATATGATACGATAGTTGATATTGGTATGGCTCATAGCGCAGAGGATGTTATCTCATGCTAAATATTTCCCTTACCATCTGTCCACTCCAAAGTCGTTCCATCCAGTACTCCATACAGAGCTTCTTTGTCCACTGCCTTGGGATCAATAATGTAAAGCTCACCCTTGATGCCATCCTCCTCCTCCATTCCCTTCAACAGTGTTCTAAGAGCTGCAGACTTACCCACACCAGAGGGGCCAACAATCATTATACCTTAAGCAAATGCAAATGAGAGTGATGAATAAATCATAGTGAAAAATTCTTTGTGTTGGTAAATTCATTCTCACCATGCCTCATTTCAATAACCATTTTGAGCTGCAAAACTTTTTGTACCCATTGCTCTGCTGGCACATAATTATACGATTTGCACAATACATCGAGCTTTTGTCTTAATTGTTTGTCCTCCATCTTGGTTATCTCAGAGCCCGGAAACACCTCTTCGAGGATTGATTCAAAGACGGATATATCGCCTGCTACTAGTTTCGGTAAAATGTTATTACATGCCCCCTGAATCAAAACCTTGCGCTCGACATCCGCAAGTTCATCTCCCTCGAACTTGACATCACCCGTGATAGCCTTCCGCTTCAACCCTCCAGCTGAAACCAGAAGCGTTTTAAGAGCTCTCAGCCCGAAGTCATAGTGGCTCTGCTTCGACATTTTTGCTTGACTCATGATGAAAAGATCAACGACTCTGCCAGCTAATTTCTCGGCGCTTACAATACCTTGGCTGTAAAGCATAACCTGAGTGATCAACTTACGATCTGGAACAACCATTGCAACAGATCTGAATAAAGTCTTGAGATTATCCGGAAGATTGCTACGACCAGCATACCCAGGATTCATTGTCACAAAGATGCCAACATTTTCATGTAGAGAGATGTTTTTTCCTAATAACTCAATATGCTTTTGGCGTTCAAGCAGGCCTTGTTGAATTGTCAGGATTTGTTGACTCACAGCACTGAGGATTCTTTCTTCTAATCGGTTAAATTCATCAAAGCACCCCCATGCACCCTATAAGACAGAACATACATGTCAATTGGCAGATTTTGTTGCTATAACCACACAATATTCAACTCACTACTTGACAGAGACCGCAAAAAATCCTTCACATTGCTCCAAAGTCAAAAGCTTCATCACCTACATAGACATTATCGCCAAATTGTCAGTTAAATAAAAAATAGTAGTAGGCCACAGAGCAAATAACCAATGACACAAACACAAGACTTACAGTTCATCACCACAACAAATCTTCCCAACTGAGCACCCAAGGCCTTTACACTTTAAGTCTTGCCGGTGCATGCGGGACCAAAAGGATTTCCGCCCATTAAAAAATTGAGTGCTTGGGTTAGAGTGAGGTAACATCTATCTGTCAACGGCAAGTACTCCAAACCGTAATAGAATGATGCGTTAGAAAGACTGATACGAAGCCTCTCAAGAAGATTTTCTGCTTTAGGATTGAAATCAAAACGAAGATGATAGAGCCAACGGAAGTCATTTACATCTGAAACACCTCCATCAATCATAGACCTAGTGACATCACGCTGATGGACGAGCTCTGTGATAAGCTGTTCAAACTTTTTCCTTGATTCCGACGGAAGATCGAGCAATACAGTTTCTGCCATGATCTCGAGTTTGGATTCAATTCCTCTCAAGACTTCGTTCATTTCTGATTTGCTCTTGTCAGAAGCACGTAATGCAGCATCCATCCCCATGCTCCAGTGTACAAGTGATGCTAAAAATAGTGAGTGCAGTGCAGCTTGTCAGTGACGATGGTTTTTTACAGCGAAACAACATATATGTATATAACTTACCAAGAATCATGACTTGAGCTGGATAACGTGTAGCCCAATTCACAAACGCAGTCTTTTGATCTGGAGTAGTTGCGGACACTTCCGATGCGTGGACTTCTTCTACTGCCTCATTCAAAAGCTTGGCAAGAGTGGTCTGCATTCCACTCTCAAGCTGTTTCAGCCATTCTTTCACATTCGTTTTATTCGTTACTGTTATAGGCTGATCTAAAATAACCTTCTCTCCATCTTTGGATAACATGGCATCAAATTTAGTTAGCACCCCTTCCTCTTGACATGGGACTGAGTTGCAAGTTGCAATGCTGGCAAACATTTTCCCGAGATGCGGGAGTACCTTGCCCGGGGTGGATGAATTTCCAATGATTTCAAGCAAGTCATCATCTATAGGAGAACATTAGATGAAATGGTTCAGATCAATGGCACTACACATTCAATAATTGAAATTGTCACACTCATCATACCTCCCAAAAAGTAGAAACGTGAAAAGTCACTCCTCTGCTTCTCCAAGTATGCACCCAATGCTTTCTGAATCACAGTCATCAGATGAGACAACCTCTCTAGTGTGCGCTGAAGATTTTCAATGTTGAGGGCTTCCATGGCAAATGGATGATTAGATATGCGCCTCATAAGAGTAATAAATTCACTATCAACGCTCTTGAATCTCGACCACTCAGCAGGAAGCTGTGCTTTGATGTCAGCACTTCCAAAAACTATTTGCAAGAATCAAGTTAGGCGAAATTATAAAGCAAGACAAGGATTTCAGTGTGTTAACTCACAGATCCCCTCAAGGTACACCCAACGCCTCTGCACATCAATCCAGGCATCAAAAGCAGCTCTCAGCTTGGTCAAACGGTCCTCCCAAAGATTACCCTCTTCTTGGAATTCCCTCACAGCTCGATAATAAGGTGAACTTCTCATCAAGATAAGGCCCCCAGTGTGGTCATCTAATGCAGTGAAAAGGTCATCCCAACCACGAATCAGCCTTACTCTATTTTGATATAATACAAGGTCAAGCTCCTGCTTCGTCCATCTATCACGGACCTCTGCCAGGAAGACTTCGATTGCCATTTCTCCTTGAGCCACAGATAAGACCTCTGCCATGTCCTTTTTTCGATCTAGTAGCCCATTATCCCACAGCATTCCTATAGTGAGCTCAGCGTAGGGGACGTGGATGTTGAGTTTCTGAAGAATTGTTTTCCAGTGACGTTCTTTTAGAGCATCTGTTTTCATGTCTGAAAGAGTGCCATGTCCACTCATGTACTTCTTTATAGTATCGTAGACTGATGTGTAAGCATCATATTGACGGATACGATTTGGAAGCGATCGCATTTCAATCAATAGATTGTCCAATGTTTTGCGGACAGAGCGAACAGCAGCAGTGGCCCACAATGTGTCTTTCAGAGTATCCAACGCACCACAAGGTTGGCTAATGGCTTGCCAAACCTCTGAAAGCTCAGACACTTCAACAAGACAACTCGATATGGCAGTGTTTGTTTCTCCAACGTCCAAATTAAGAGCATCTTTGGCTTTGATTAGATTCTCCTGATCGGCCTGTGCTTTCTTCATGCCAAACTCAAACTTGGCCAATGATTCAAGCGCCTGCTGCGGGGTGATGTTGCCCATGAGGGGTTTGTTTTGCTCCCAGTCGGCTACCAAATCTATCACACGTTGTGCATTGACTTTGTCCTCCGCCATAATGCGAGACTGCAGCAAAGGCATTTGTTCCTCCATTGTTTTAGTTCGTTTTGCAAGGAGCTGCTCAACTTGCTGCAGAATACCAATCATGACAGAAGACTCCATCCAATCACTACGAAAGGTATGCCTCTGACGTTTCAGCAACTTTTCAGAGTCTCCTAGCTCTTTAGCTTTTTTATGCCACGAAGCAATTTGTTGCGTAACTTCTTGAAGAAATGTAACACTCAGAACTACCTCACTAGTAGGTACAGATGACCCTTCAAGCACTACATTCTCCAAACGCGTCTTGGCGTCAGACACTTTCTCATAACTGTCACTGATGCGCTCTGCAAGCACCGATGCAAAGTATGTCTGAAGTTCCCTTTGCCAAGAGTCATACTTCATGTTTACCTGCGATAAAACTTTGTTATACCTCACAGTTATAGGTCCAAACTCAGTAACAGTTGCCGTTGAGTCGAGTGTGTTGCGTGCAGAAGATGCCTCGAGAATCAGCTCGTGCCATTTGCTGATATCATCTCCGACGGCCGATGCAACATCTGAAACTTGGGCATCCCACAGCGTTTGATACGCTAGCCAACGATCGACAAACACGGATAATTTCTGGATGTGAGTTTCGACAGCAGCGTAAGCATTCGTAATACTTTCAGGCGAGACATTATTCACTAGATTGTGAAAACATTCGGGTTTGTCCTGACTACCAGCATTGCTTTCAAATACCTCAAAGCGGCCACTGTTGAGACAAGGCAGGGTACAAACAATACCCATATACTCATGCAATTCGTTGAGGAAAATAGCACGAGTTGAAGGTACTGCCGGCATTGCTGAGATCTCCTGATTCCTTAGCAATATTTCAACTGAGATCTTGGGGATACGAACTGATTTGTCCTTCTTCTTTGCCGACGTTGAATTCAAGGTCTCACACCAAGCGTCGAGAGCACCTTGAAGCCGACTGGTAAGTACACAACCCAATTTGCTATTGACTTTATCAACCCATGATGTCAAATTAGAGAACCCCGCAAGACTCAATGAGTCAACCACCTTCTGCACATTATTCACCGCATCAATAAACTTTTGCCGTTCGTATTCAACGCTCTCAATTGCAGAGATTGCCACTTCAATGTCATCGCACGCACGAAGTAGGATTTCAACCCTCTCTTCAAATCGCGACACATGCTCATTCAACACTGCAACCCAACTCGCCAAGTCTTTACTATTCCAACGCATCCGACGCTTTGTTGTTGTCTTTGAGCCATCTGGACCAACATCAAATGCCTCCATAATTGATTCTTGAATAGTTTTTAACTCTTGCGCAACAAGTGGCTCCAATTCTGGTGTAATGAGGCATCTTGCTGCAGCGTATGAACACAGAGCGGTCTTCAACGCCACTGGGTGATGGAGCGAGGAGAGGTGAGTTAGGCCTTTTCATTAGGGGTAGATAATGCAATACAAAAACGTGGAACTCACTGGCATGTGGATGTTTGACCGTCGCTTCTTCAGCCACCATCGAAATAGTACGTGGAATGTCGCGTTCATAACCAAGCCATTTCAAGTATCGAATCTCCCTGGACAAATACTCATGCCTTTCATCATAATTAGCCTTGGCCACAAGCTTGCCGTTTTCCCTAACAATCACAATGGGATAGGTACTCAACTTGGAACTCGTATCCGAACTGAGCTCTTGCTCCCATTCAGACACCCAGTTTCGGAAGTAGGCCCTAGAATCCAATTTGCTAAGTAGCTCATCACATGAACGACGTAGCTGCCTCCCTTCCAGCTGCTGTCCCCATTCACGTCCCAACACGTCACTCATACGTTTCATCAGGGTATGAACCTGGCGTTCCATTTGCTTAGCCCACATAATTTTACCGCTAACGGGAGGGATGCCACGAATAGATGCTATCGTTGAGGCGGTCGATGATTCGTACTTGTGAGTAAATTTGGATTGTAACTTCTCCACTGCCTGTCCGACGGTGTTCATGAGTTGTAATTGGAATTCTTTCACTGCCGCACGTACACGTGAACGTGTCAGGAGTGGATTGAAGCGTGCAAAGACACGAAACATATCCTCGGCATCCTATTAAAAAGATTGCAAGATGTTGTTGTTGTTGTTGTGAGTGATTTTCATTTATTCTCCAACGTGTGAAACAAATAATAACGACTCACCCGACAGGCAGATAGCTTATCTCTCAACAACTTGGCAAGTCGTTCTTCAATAGCATCCACCTTCCTATCATACCCCTCCAACGCCGAAGCAAATGCCGTCTCACCCCTACTACTCAAATCCAATACATCCACAGATGCAAACAGTGACATGGGTGCCTCATCCACTTCTCGTAACGCCCACGTCGAATACTCCTCGCCGCTCTTTTCATCGGTACTACTACTATTATCCCCACCATCTCCTCCACGACTATCACCAGTCAACACTTCCACAACCACTCCGCGTAACTTTTCATGCTGTGTCCTAAATTGATAAATGGCATCCAACCGCTCTCTCAAAGCGGCATGATACAATGTAATCCCCTTTAAAACCTGCGCCGGTGTTTCCTCTCGCACAACAACAGCATTATTATTACTATTATCGGTCCTCCTCCTCATACGACCCTGCTCCAAGAAAAACTCCGAAAAGGTAACATACGCCGCATCAAACACGACGAATATATCCTGCGTCGGCGTTCGTACCTGCACTTCATACTCCTTGTAATTCAACGTAAGTATCATCCCGTTCCCCCCGTACCGTTCACGCAACGTCCCCTCCATCCGTTCACGCAACGTTAACGTAGTAGCCTCGACCAATCGTGCCAATCGATCCAAATCGTAATATCGACTCTGACGAACTTTTTGTAAATGCGCAAATACGGCATCGACATTGACCGATAATTTATCCCAATCTCTACTGGACGCTAATGCCGGTGCCGGATATTCTTTTAAAAATCGTACAATGTCGGAGGTATGTTGTTCGGCCGCGTCTAATCCCGTGTTATTCTCGAGGGCGATCGTTGCCACGAATCGTTTGGCGGTTTTTAGTAAGGTAATCGTCAGTAGAGAGGAGGGTTTATTCAATTCCTCCCGTATGTTACGTAAACTGTCGTCTAATCCCATCCAAAAGGATATCTCGTCGAGATCGGCGTGACTTTCCGTTTCGACCGAATCACCCGAGGGGAAGGGTGCCGAGGTTAAAGATGTTACCTTGCGTATGGACGATATCCAGTGATTGACCGTGGATTGTACCTCGTTTATAAAGGCATCGTCATTTAATGGTAAGTCCAATCCCTCGATATTATTCTCCCTGCCATCCCATTGATCGACGACGTTGGCTATTGCGGGATGAGGCTTTAATACGACGGTGGGGACGGTACCCAATACGGAACGACGGTATTGACCCAGCGCCACGTCCAATTCGTGAAGTTTATCCTCTAATCCCGTTAAATTCTTTTCGGTATCGAGAGATTTCACGGCGGGTAAAAAGATGTGTCGGGCGAAGGATTGTAAATTGGCAAATGTCGTTGATGCCGATCCCTCTTCTTGTTCGATTGCTGCTGCCGCCATTTCATCATCATTATTAATATCGTCATCCTCATGTCCTTGCTGTTGACTGTTGTTGACAGTGTAGAGCCGGGGGGAGAGAAGTACGCATTGCAACGTCGACGTTGTCACGGCGGATGATGGCGAGGTGCGTATGAAGGCGAGCGATCCGATGGTTTTCGAGGGCAGCAATGACGTGGAGACATATGCTTCGTCTTGGTCATCCGCGGAGGAGGTTGTTTGTACGTACACAAACAGTTTGTCGGGGGCATTGTTGTTGTTGCTGTTGTTATTGTTATCCGGAGAAGATAGAAATGCATCAATTTCGGATAGGCTGGCCGAGTCTTTGACTGTGGCATTGAGATGCAGCTGGATGGCCGAATGGATGTATTCCACCGGGCTGGGTGGTTTGCCCATGCTGTTAGATAGGTGGACTATAACTCTCTTTGTGTGATGATGACGGGTTGGCTTTTATCTTATGATTTTTTGATCTCCTATCCTGCGGAGTTGAAGATGTGAATGTCGAGCGCGGCAGATTAGTGATACTGTAATATGTAAATTAAAATGTAAATATTATTTGAAAGTACAATGACTATTTTCAGTTCTAAATGAAAATGTGTAAAGTCAATCCCTTGAGAATATAATATTTACTTAGCTCTTACATTTTTGGCGCCACGGGGGAGGTCTTGATTATAGGAGGCATATCTTTCATCCCTAGAGTAAAGCAAGTTTTCAGCTTCAAATGCCACATTATAAGCCCTCTAAAACAAAGCACATGGCCGTCATTTTTCTACTCAAAACTCAAAATCTCTCCACAACAAATCAACGAAACTATCATCTAACCATGCTGTGGGTAGACAAACACCGCCCCACCCGACTCACCCAACTAACATCCTCCCCCACCCTAACCCACCGCCTCACATCCCTAACATCCTCCCCCCAATCCCTCCCCCATCTCCTCTTCTACGGCCCCCCCGGCTCGGGCAAGAAAACACGCATAGCCTCCCTCCTCAACGAGCTCTTTCACCGCGAACTCAAACTGCGATTGGATAAACGATCCTTCACCACGCCCACCGGCCGAGCGGTCGAGATTAATTTAATCACTAGTAATTATCATGTGGAGATGTGTCCGGGCGATTGCGGGTTGAATGATCGGTATGTGGTTCAGGATGTGATTAAGGAGATGGCTAGTAGTAAGAATATTGCCGCTTTTAACAAGGGCAACAACGGAGAGGGGACGACGGCATCATCGGATAAGAATAAGCAGCAGCAGCAACAACAACCAACGTATAAAGTGGTGGTATTGCTCGAGGTGGATAAATTAACGAGGCCGGCGCAGGCGGCATTGAGAAGGACCATGGAGAAGTATTCGGGAAGCTGTCGATTGATTTTGTGTTGTAATAATCCGAGTAGGGTTATTGATCCCGTGAGATCGAGGTGTTTGGGGATTAGGGTTGGTGCTCCGAGTGTGGATGAGGTGAGAGTTACTTTAATTGACACACCGACACTGATGGAGAGCAATTTCAATTTTGGACGAAAAATGACGGCCAGTTGTGCTCTGTATTGTCAGTTCCAACTAATGTTCTCATCAACTCTCTTTTAATCTCTCTCTCTCTTTCTTAACAATCCATACAATTCACAAAACAAGATTGCATCCGTACTCCAAACTGTGGCTCGCAAAGAATCACTCAAACTCCCCGAAGAACTAGCCATCAACATATCCCGTACCTCCAATCGCAATCTACGTCGTGCCCTCCTCATACTCGAATCATGCTACGTCACCAACCGTGATGATACCGGTAAAAACCTACCGGCTCAAATGACCATACCCAAGACCGACTGGGAACAATACATACGTCAATTAGCCGCCGAAATACTCAAGGAACAAAGTCCCAAACGTCTCATGGCCGCACGTGAAAAATTGTATGAATTACTCATCAATTGTATCCCCGCGCAGATTATACTCAAGACATTGGTCATGGAATTATTACCGAGTTTGGATGATGGGATTAAGGGAGAGGTTGTGACGTGGGCTGCGTTTTACGAACATCGCATTTCGTTGGGAAGTAAGGAGATTTTTCATTTGGAGGCATTTATTGCCAAATTTATGGCTATTTATAAAAAGTATATCAATGACATTTTTGGGTAGTTGAGTTATATATTATTATATGTGAGAAGCGACTGGGGTACGGTGCATGTATGGGTGGAATAGAGAGATGAGAGGTGTGGGAGATATGGTACGTCATGGCAAGGACGGTCAAAGTCAATACATCATGATGAGAGTTCAACAAGTTCAATCATTGATACCTTAGTTACTTTTTATCTTCATTCATAAACATTCCATTTGTCGCCAATGCTAGTCTCGAAAAACCAATGAAACAATTCTCTTTCACCGTGTCATGTACATTGCATTACATCCACATTAATACTTTGTACACAGTCTTTCTGTACAACCCCATCATACAGTGTTCGTTCCTCTAGATAGTGAACTTATTCTGATCTGGCTCATTTAGAACCAATAGCACAGACCCACATCAATCTCGAATCTTTATCGGAAGATTGGTGCCTTAGTCTGAAATATCAAAATTAGCATCATGTGACGAAGTTGTTAGGTCAACCCCTTGAAACACACAAGACACGGCAGAATTCTATATATCACTTACAATGTCTATATTCCCCACACTTGGATCTTGCTCCCTCAGCCATTGTATGACACTATCTTCCGGCATTGAATCACCAGTTTTCACATTCGATATCATGAGTCCATTAAGCATTGGTGTGTCAAACAGACGAAAGTTATCATGCCACGAAGCTGCATTGCGTACCCAGTCATTTTGATGACCAGCAGGGTTCTTGTCCTCTGTTACAGCATGAGGATTGTAAATGTAACCGATACCATCTGTAGCAAGAGTGGCATATGGACAAAATGTCGAGCAGCCACAAACTGCTACCTTGCTGGCACGAACGAGTCTGGCTAATGAACTTATGATTGTGTCATCTCGGCTGTTGTGAAGTCTGACTTGAGCGTTTGGAAACGCTGTGTGTAAAGCTTGAATCAAATCAATGGCAATCATTTCGCTCAAGGATGTGAAGCCTTTGTCAAATTCTCTGACTATTGTTCCCTTGAATGGTGCAGTGACAATGCCAATGCTTGTAATACTCCCCTTTTCTTCCTCTGCTTGTTTTAGAAGGTTGATATATGTAGCATGAGGAAAAACTCCTTTACCTTCGTTGTCTCCAATTGTGCTATAAAGACCATCTCCCAATCTTAAATGAATCACGGCATCGTCATAATCACTGATGGGTACTACCTCAGGAGAAGCCAAATATTTCCAATCTGCAATCATTGCGTCTGCTGCAAAGTCCAGATTTTCACTATTCCAAGAGCAAAACGGCCCGTGACAGATGTGACAATAATCACCAGCTGTGTATTCTTTTCCACCGCGATTTGGGATAGGGCCAGGTAAATTCGAATCCAATTGCATGAAATATGAAGATCCAAGTGGACTTTCGCCTTCGGCCATGCCACATGTGAACATGAAAGGTTTACGCATGGCGTATGCAATCATTTTTATTCCATATATTAAACCCAAACGATTGCCGAACATATCATCTATATATATATATATATCATTATGCACGATAAGGAGGATGATCAGAGATGAAACAAATCAATAAAATCAAGTATGTAGTATTTAAGTTACTCACCAAACAATTTACACATGGAAAAATGATAATGAACTCGTTCAATCTTGTCTTGTTCTTCAACCATGGAGCTGCAACGCCAAGCATCTGGGCCGTGGTGAAATTCATCGTGAAAAAGTAAATAAGTGCCATCATCTTGGAGTCCTTCTACATCTTGGTATGACTTTCCCTCAAAATTCTTTGGATTGAATACATAGGGAACAGGATGCTCAACCTTTGGCTCAGACTCGTGCATGGGTTTCCTAAGAATTAGCACGTTCTGAAACTGCCAAAATGGAGCAGGGAAAATTTCATGACTTGTAGTGAAAAGCCTTGGAGTAGAATCAACATCCTCCCAACCACCAAACACTTGACCATC
>JALLPH010000473.1:0-18900 GCA_036939855.1 Cyclotella choctawhatcheeana
TTTGGGACGATTATGTGAGAGCATGGAGGATGCCGTGGAGGCGTATCGGATGGAGATTGGCTGGACTGGGAATGAAGACGCTACTACTTTGAACGAAGATCTATCTGTCGGTGAGATACAATAGATGAACGTTTGTAATGCTCAATTGCTACCATCTAACACAGTTTCTTTTACCTGCAAATTAGTTCAAGTGGATGCTGCCGAGGAAGATGTTCTCGTAAGTGCTGTACCAGATGCAGGCTACAAAATCAGCGAAGAGGGTTTTGGTGGATTTCATGGTTTAGGCACCAGTGACGAAATTACTGAGGATTGGAAACTACCTATCCTGCTGTGTGCTTCCGCAGTGGGCCTTGTAGTGTCATTGATTTTTGTTGTGGTACGAAAAGGTCATCGTGAACAAGAGAACAATCTCAGCCTTAACAATGATGAAGAATTGTTTGTTGGGGAATTAATGGAGACTGATGCGAATTCTCTCAAAATCATACCGACTAGTGATAACGAAACTGGAGATATTGAACAAGGGGCGTCATCATCAACATGCAGTAGCAGCGGTGGTCAATCCAACACCTTCTCTGATGTCGTTTCCAAGGCATCTAGCAACAGCTCAAACACTCCTTCGAGTCCCCGTTCAATTGACAGCAATGATCGAGATTTTTCATCAATGATAGAAGGTGCCAATACGAATCCCTTTTCACTTCAGTCAGTTGCAACATCGAGCATGGAAGGTACGCTGAGCCCAAGCCTTACCATCACTCCCGGAAAAAGTAGCCCTGATGTGATGGTGTATGAACAAAGTTGTAGTTCAAGCGATTCACTTGACAATATCGCGAAGTCAAAGTTGACTCTTGATACGTATGATTGGCTGAGTGTGGTGGACGAGAGTAGCGAAGAAGAGCTCTCCAAATCGGATCTCTCATCGTTTGGTGAAGGCCAGAATGGTGAGAATGTTTGGTCTTGGTCGCCTTGTAATCCAGTGTAGCTCACATGTGTTTCATCCATATGGTACATGCCTTCAGACAAGATCGACGCTAACAAGAAACTGCCAGCATCAACGGCTCAATCACACCATATCAATCCTGAAAAAAGTATAGCAGAAACAGATTGTGTTGACAAGGCTGACAATTCAGCTGCTGTAGTGGTATCGGATCAATCTATTGATGACACCATCACATTTGATGGTGCTTCGTCTATTGAGGCTTCAACCATAACGAGTGAAATAACATTCATGGATGCACCCCGCGCATTACTGGCAAATGTATTTAACAACATAAAATCGGCCCGCAGCAATAACAAACCACGGTAAGAAAATCATTATGCTTACGATTGAGTATGTTCTTATTGCGATTATTGACTATTGACTGCGATGATTTCCACATGCCAGAGCTGTCTTTGAAATCAATACATCTCTTGAAAAATGCGACGAAGAAATCCCTGAACACCTCGACAGCGATTCCGTGGAAGAGATTAAACGCGAACTCAAGTTTGCAATTCAAGGTGAGAACGATGAAAAGATTATTGCATGTTATCTCTCTGGCATTTTCATTTTCGGTAACCGTGTTATTTCCTCTTTTAACATCACGTAGCTGGAGATTGGACAGCCATCCGTTCAACCGCACTGCTGCTCTCAAAAAACAACCAAGAATCGGTAGATTCAAATGATATGCAATCATCGGTTATTTCTCAAGAAAAATCTATCTTTTCCTCACGGAGCCAGCAACAGCGTGTAGAAGATCTTGATAACTTGGTGAAACTGGGTGATTGGAATGGCGTGCTCATGACAGTGTCCGAATGGGAAGGAGCTTCTGACACTAGCAGTTTTGCAGTTTCGATACTGGATGAACATCAAGTGACTGCTGTAGGTGACCTAAGATCAGAAATACAGGAACTAGTGAAGTGCGTTATCCCAGAGGAGATTGGTGAGTAGACACGTCTCTTCTGCATTCTGAACAGATACAAACACGATAATGTTATTTAATGTTGTGATTCTTCCACATAGACAACGTTGATGAAATGATACTTCAGTTTTCTGGGCGAGAAGGAGAGCTCATCAAAACGCTGCGAACAATGCAAGAGGACGCTAATGAGCAACACAAAGCAATGAAGCCAGATGGGGATCTTTGAATGGCATTTTCAAACATAATTATTTGTTATGACCTTTTTAGATTGCACAAGAGATAAGTCAAGATTAAAGAAAGATAGTATCCAAAATTCTCTCACAACACATAGATTCATTGCCCAACTTAGAGATCCTTCACCTCAACACCACTATTTGTATCTTCATTGTCATTCGCAATCTTTGCCCACTTTTCACCGGTACTCAAGTCTATCTTTACATACATTCCTGCTGGAAGGGTGTCATTTTCATGTACTTTTTGCCATACATTTGAAGGAACTAGTTCTTTTGCAGCACAGGTGTAAACGAACAAACTGAAGATTAAGCATGTAGCAGTGGAGGCCATAATGGTGAAATTTATTCGAGGCTTTGTTTTTATGAGATCAGTATGTGCTCGGTGCAGACATGACACGTGGAAAATACCACGATCCAATCCATTAAGTTAAATGCATGGCAGACACCTCGCACACGTGGAAAGTGTAACTTAACTTATTTAATTACTTGTATCTGCTGATCTCAGTTGCTGGATATTTAAGTTTGATGATAATGATTTTTAAGATCATGTGGACCAGACTATGAGATCAAATTATATGATGTAGATGAAGGTCGTGGTTGTGTTACTCGTAACCAGTTGATAATGCTGGAAAGGATTTCATTCAATAAGCTGTTGCAATCGTCGGTACAACGATCAAAAACATCGAGCATACAATATTTTTGGGTGCACTTCTGTCGAGAAACGGTGTCGTCGCCTGACTCTACACCGACCAGTTAAGACATCAGCAGCATTGCTGTGACTGGATAGACCGCCTGAGTGTTCGCCAATGACAACAATGCGCCTCTCAACGCCAACATTCCTTCTTGGATTACTCGGAGGAAAACTTTGAGAGCGCGGAATGCTATGAGACACTTGAAGCTCTCTTGCTACCTTGCCAGATTGCAGTTCGTCATACAAACCAACAGCACTGGTAACACCACCATCCGCAAAGCTTCCACTTCCACCTTCAAATGTGCAGACATTCCTAGCTCTAATTTCATTTCGTATTGAATGATATAAGAATGGATCCACCCGACGAAGTTTCACCATGTCTTGAAAATCTATCTGCTCGGATACCACAACTGTTTCCTCATCTGGATCGGTAAGAGGAACTGCCAAAAGGATCATAGTTTCATTATCTGATTCCGAATCCTCTACATCACTCTCTTCATATTTTGTCATAGGATATGACATTCTTGATCTTGACTGATCAGCTGTCGATGGTCACAGAGGTTATTTGAAGAGCCAAATAGTGTGACAATATTATCCATAACTGGTTCTTTCCAGGGGTTTGCATTAAAATAATTTGCGTAGATGATAGTCAACATAGTATCGAGTTTTTAGTTTTTATCTCTCGCAGTGTGAGATAGCTTGTGTGAACTGTGAACTGTGAGAACTGTGAACTGTGAACCCTCTTCTAAGAATAGCAAAGAATCAAAAGGAAAGTAAAGGTAATAAATATCAAAATCTAAAACAAGAGGCAAGAAAAAGAGCGGGAGCTATCTAGGGAAGCATAGCGGTCTAATTTTTTTTGTCTTCTTCATTCGTTCGCTCTCCGCATATTTAAACTACCATATCGTAGGTACATCCTGGTACATCATACATCATACACCCCATACATAATTACCCATACACTGTGGGTCGATCTGAGATAGACACAACCATGGCGTCGTGAAGCGTTGAGTGGTCGTGGAGAGGTCGTCACAATGGAACTTGCTCGTTGATATACAGAGAACTGAAACCTGAAACCCCATTTAACCATGTCATCAATTTTAGATCTCACTGGACGAGCATCTGAAGATGAGCCCGTTCGTCAATCAGCACGATCACGACGAAAAGATAACATGAGTATCAACCGTCGTCCACCGCGTAACAATTGCACAGCGCTAGCACTGAACCCCATCCAATCCACATTGACGCAGTATCTGCCCTGCCCCCTTGACTTATACAATACATTCACACCTCTATCCTTAATCCAACTTCCCTTCGTTTCAATAATATACATCTTACTCCAACTTCCACTTCATTACAATTCCACCACTGCCACTGCTGATACAATACACCATTTAAGTGAGAACGAATGGCAAGAAAGAGTCAAATCTGTAGAAAAACTTACTTCGGATATGCAACGTATCGAGAAAGAGATGGGAGAGCAGCGACGAGATCATAAGATGATGAGAAGAGAAGTTGGAGATTTAAAGAGACGTTTGGGACGATTACGAGAGAAGAGGGAGGAGAGAGAGAAATGGGTTATGGATCATGGAATGCCGGGGGATACTCGTGGTGGATCTGTGAATGCTAAAGAGGGGAAGAAGGATGGTTAGTTTTCGTCTGTTGTTACGACTTCAATTTTTCGATGTTATGGGCATGCTTTAGTGAATGTCACTAGGCTATCACTTGGGAAGTCAATTCAGCTACGATACTAAAAAAGTATCTGAATGAATATGCTGGTACTTATGCGAATGAGCCAATAATTGAAATTTGTGCCGAAGATATAACGAAGAAAAAGGATTGATTTGGGAATGCGTAAGCGACAAAGTTGTTGGCTGTTGTTGGTTCAGTAGAAAGTATTTGTATTTTAAAGGTTATTGGTTTCTGTAATCAGATGCGATCTAATACTCTGTGGTGTGAAGAGTGAAGAGTGATGATGGGCTATCTTTCTCCAAGCTCTCGTATTATTTCAAGTCTCATAGACCATAAGTACAATTTACAGTAGTTATGATTATGTACAATACTCTCGCTGAAAGCTGGCGACTGGCGACTGGCGAATCTTGGACAGACCTCCCGATTTGTCCCGATCAGGCGCGAACGTTTCTTTTCAGTCACGATTCGAGTCGCGTGGATTTTTGTCTATTTAAAGAGGTACTTCACCACAAAAATCTATAGTTCTACCTAGAGGATTGTATATTTGGGTAGATATCCTGTTTACCTGATCGTGCGGTCTATCTTGGCGAATGGCGAAGCAGTGGAAGTGCTAAACCATGGCAGTTTGATTTTGACTCAAACAAACAACAAACCATCTTCTCGATTTAAACAGGAGATGTCAAGAGCGAAGGGATTTATCGATGGTCATAATTTGATAAAACAACACCATGCCCGGCATCAAATCACTGGGAGACTTACTCTCTAAATCATTCACAGGCAATTCAGAATACTCGACAACATATTCGCGAACATTATTAGATGAAGTAAGCAGCAACTTCCCATCGCTGCGTGAGATCAATTTCAACTCTAAAGGACTGACTAATGATCAAATCAAGTGTTTGTGCGAGGCTTTGATCCGGAATAGAATTGTGGTGAAGCTTGATTTATCTAATAATAAAATTACTGATGCCGGAGCTGGGTATTTGGGGTACATGCTGAAATTCAATACCAGCTTGAGGGAGATCTGTCTTGATAGAAACGAGATTGGACCAAAGGTAAGACGTGATAGAATAATCTTTAAAGACGCGCATGTATTGATTCTTACATAGAACATTGATTGGCTGGTGTATGCGAATGATTTAGGGCACAGCTGCCATTGCATCAGCATTAGCAACTAACAAAACATTGGAGTGCTTGAGCATTCAGGGCAACCAAATAGGAGTAGAAGGAGCAGGAGCTCTCGCTGCCTCACTTTGCAATAACCACACAGTAACATTGCTTTGTATTGATCAAAACAATATCCCAAAACACCACTCAATCCATGGTGTAATTTGCAAGATGCTGAGATCAAATGGACAATATCCGGAGAATAGGAGTTTGGTTTTAGGAGTCGGAGAAGAATTAAATTCTCTAATTTCAAACATGCCAAGTGATGTGGCGGAAGATTTAGTATTGCAGGCCGAGAAAGCGTTAAGGACTGCCATGGATTGTAGGAGGAGGGGAGATATTGTTGGAGCTGCCGAGGCTGAGGGGTAAGTTTTTATTCATATAGGGATTCACCCATATATGACTAGGCACTAGCTAGCATGTGATAACTGATGATGACATGACTAACTCTCTTCCCTTGAACACAAAACAGAATTTTCATTCGGATATGTACAAAAGGTAATGCTCCTCAGGACCCACCAGAAGAAAATACTACTGCTGATTGTGTGCACGACGACCCACCAACAGTAGATAATGAATTTGAAAGCGAAATAGGCAACACACCAACGATGGCATTATATTCGAGGAAACAAAGCGAGCCAGATCGTTTAGATGAATTGAATGATGAGTTAAAGTTGTTAACTTTTAATGGCAATGACCAAGAAGAAGAAATGTTAAATACTTCTTTTGAGCAGTTAGCAGACAGTATAGACAATAAAGAGGGGTCATTGTACGCAGATGCAATTGTTAATATGCCCGAACAATTTCTTGATAAAGCCAAAATGGACGAATTAGTAGGGGATGCTTTCGAAGTAGAAGGTTTGGAGGAGGGAGTAAATGACGTGTCAGATGAGTGGATAGGTGATGTTCATGCAACTAAATGAGTGTTTACACGATTTTTTTACCACATCTGCCTTGTCCTATATATATGTAACTGAAACTGTAAAGGCTTATTTGAATTCGACTCAATTCCTTGTGAATCACACGCAAATTTATATCATGGCCATATTGGTGACCTTCAATTAGAACTGTATAATGATATTAAGATCCAAGGATACAAAGATGAATAGTACAGAAAAAAAGCTACAAAATGGGTAAGGGGTAAAATCGGTTGGCTGATTAGTGAAAACTGGAAATAAATGCGGTTGTGGCATACTTCAATTCACTTGCAATGAGCACAAGGCCATTGGCCATTTTAAGTATGAATTTTGAATTTTCCAGCCTATAGCTACAATTTGACAGTGTCCTGATGCCGGGATGGGAGAACTGAACCAACTATTACATAAATGAATAGTACTACTATCATGCATTATTGTAAATATTACATGACCAACTTTAAATAAAGGCAAGTAAGGTAAACTCCTACTTGAACAAGTCATCTTCTATAATATAATCTACATTGTGCAAACAGAGAAGGTTAATAGCATGGAAAAGTAATCATCATAAACTTATGTGTAGCAACCTTTCCAGAAATCAACCCTGAAAGTTGAGCACCTAGTAAAATGCATTATCAATGCCGGATGCTCTTATGCAAACAACAGAACATATAAATCTACCACTACAATGAACCAAACCCACAGCATCTAAAGAATATGTTGACAAATTTGGCGCCAAGGACCAGATAATATTACATAATTCATGAAGTACATTTCATATTTGAGATGTTTGGTTTTGAATTTTGAACAAATTACCGTAGAACTTGGTGTATAAGGAATAGAAAATAATTCCATGAATAAGGAACACCTCAGGTTATCGGCCTATTTTGTCCATATAATCAATCTTCAGCGCTGAAGGTATGCATTACCACATTCCCCTTCTCATCAGCAATATGACAATATTCATCACCCATCGCCCCTAAAAATTCCACTTTGTTGCTCAACGCTGTCATCGTTGCTCCAGCCTCCAGCCACCACCCGTCACAAACCACAACAAAGACACACAAGTGTGAGGCGTCATGCGTCGGTGGCCGAAGATACTTTACATAAGACTTACTTCGGATACCATTACCATTCTGTTCCTTAAGATCCAGCCATACTGTATCTCTAGTTTTAGAGTAGTAAATTGGCTGATCGATTTACGAAAGATTTACCGCATGTGTCAGTGTCATATCTAATCTTCAAATGCTAAGGAAATGATTAACTTTCGGCCTGTTTCAAATTTCACGGAGACATTTTGCATCGGCAAAGGAATCGGTACATTACTCGTACAAATATTCAACGTCAATTTGAAACAGCTTTGCATAACCCTAAAAGAACAGAATGGTAATTTTTTTGCTAGTCCAAAACGCTAACAAGAAGGTGTAAAGGGAATACTTGAGTAAAAAAACATTCCCTTTACTCCAAGTTCTACGGTAGATTCTGCTCGTTCTTGCTGCAGCCAATGAAGAGTCTGTCTTGTTGGGAAATATTGCATGGCAAGAATTCAAAATTCAAAAGCATTAACATTAAGCATGCTGGTGCATGCATCACCAAAGCCAATGTATTGCTTGTGCCGATGCCATTGCTGAATTAGGTTTTATCAATCGGTCCATTGCACGTTCACATGGTCAACATTGTGCTGAGGATGAGCAGTCGATCATCATAATCTGATTGCTGATCACCATGACCATGGTTTTAAAGTGAAAGTACAGAATCCTCATAGCAACTAGTTAAAGGTTATAATGACACTTTTTTGTGAGGTAGTAAGCAATTCCATGTACAGCGTGTTGTCTGGATTTGCCAAGCAGTAGTATTGTTTAGTCAGGATGATTTGACGTCTTTGAGGGCTGCTTCTTCTTTGTCTCCGGAGTTTTGATGGTTAGAGGGGACATGGGACATGATATTATTATTATTTACCTTTTGCTTTTGGTTGACTGTT
The DNA here is from genome assembly GCA_036939855.1 of Cyclotella choctawhatcheeana. NCBI lineage: Eukaryota > Bacillariophyta > Thalassiosirophyceae > Thalassiosirales > Thalassiosiraceae > Cyclotella > Cyclotella choctawhatcheeana. Next base: position 8,574 of record JALLPH010000473.1, read on the forward strand.
TACAGTTGACTAGATATGAAACATTAAACTACCACTGAAAAAGTTGTACCAGGAGCCAGGTCAACAAGATCAACAGTTGGTTTAGAAAGGGAGGTGGGAGGAGGTGAACACAATAAAATTATTAGGCCCAAGCAAGACCAAGTTTTCCAATGCGCGGGCTCCCTCTCTTGTCTCCTATTTCACACTTGATATTAAAGGTAAATGGTAATGAATAAAACTGCAATACCTCTATTTCACAAGACTAGAAAGGGCTTTCCCATTTCTCCCACGAAGGACGGAGAGACTCTAAATTTTAGAGCACAGCAATGGCAGACGACAACCAACGAACCTACATCTGGGTCCGCCCCTCCGTCCTCCAAACCCATAATTCAACACACGTAAACACATCCAACAAACGACGCGGTGCTCCCGGCGAAGAAGAGGAATGGGATTGGAGTCCAGCCTACTACTGCCACGATTCCAAATCAGACGCAACGAACCACCATTACACTCTTTTATCAAACTCTCAGGAATATACAATTGACGCGACACAAACTGCCAAATTATTGGAGTGTGGGGACTTGGTACTGGCAAATGGCTGGGAGGAGACTGATTTCACCTCCGGCTTGTTGGATAGTGGCAATAATGACCAAGAAGAGGAATACAATTATGACGAATCCTCCGATGACGAGTCTGTAGAGAACGGGAGGGAGGATGTGAATCCTGCTTTTTTGGATAAGCCAGCTGAGGAACCGCCGAGTAATTTAATCGAATTGACACATTTGCATGAACCCAGTGTTGTGCATGCTTTACGACATCGGTATAAATCCTGTAACGAGGATATGAAAGGGATATACACCGACACGGGGCCGATACTACTGGCAGTGAATCCATTCAAGGCTGATGTTACCGGTAAACTGTATGGCGACGATGCGATAGAAAAGTATAGATCTCGGGGGGAAGAGGAATGGTTAGCAAAGAGGGAAAATAGACAAAAGGATGGGATGGAGGAGGAGGAAGTATTAGATCCACATGTCTATGCTGTTGCGGATCGTACTTATAGAACTTTGATGAGTCGATTGCATCCTATAAATGATGGTAGCAGTGCCACCAGTAAAAAATCCATTCCCGGGGGTATCAAAGGTGGTGATGCAATTATCAACCAATCCGTTTTGGTTTCTGGCGAGTCGGGGGCTGGAAAAACTGTTACAACGAAGTTGCTCATGGGTTATTTGGCCAAATTGTCACAAAGTCCCACCAGCGGAGCACCACAAGAGAATAAGAAACGTCTATCTCAACTTCGAAAAGAAATGTCCATTGAACGTCGAGTATTGGAAAGCAATCCCATCATGGAAAGTTTTGGTAATGCACGAACGGTTAGAAATGATAACTCGTCTCGTTTCGGGAAATATATTGAAATGAAATTTACAGCAAGAAAAGGCGTAAGCTCCTTGAAAAACGATAATTCGCTACTTGGTGCAACTCTAATAGGAGCCAGTATCGAAACGTATCTCTTAGAACGAGTTCGATTAGTCCACCAGTCTCCAGGAGAGAGGAACTACCATATTTTTTATGAATTGTTCAGTTTAAAGCATGACAATTACAATGATGAGGAATTTGTTGGCACGGTGATTGAACAATCAGCAGACGAAAGTGAAGATAAGTCCAGCATCACAAGCGATGAACTTGTTACCAAATATGGATTAGAGCAATATGATATGGAAGACTTTAACATAATCAATTCGTCGGGGACTTACGATCGTCGTGACGGTGTTTCGGATTCGTCTACATTTGCTGATCTTTGTAGGGCTATGTCCGTCATGGGGTTCAAGAGGGAAGAACAAATTGATGTCCTTGGTGTTACCTCTGCGTTATTGCATGCCAGCAATGTCACATTCAATAAGATTGGAGAGGTTGAGTGTAATTTGGATGAATCTTCGCATTTGGAATATGTCGTTGATTTGTTGGGGATAACTAAGGAGGGACTGAATCATGCACTTTGTTATCATGAGATTGTGGTTCGAGGCGAGAGTCATAAGAAGGTTCTAAGCATGGAACAGGCCGGTAAAGGTGTTGAGGCTTTGATAAAAGCAACTTATGGGACTATGTTCAGCTATTTGGTTCAAAGGATTAATGCTAGTGTGTCTGGAAGTGAGGAAGGAGGGAGCATTGGTGGCAGGAAAATCAAACAAGGGAGTTTGTCACCTGAAGCTTCCATCGGTATTTTGGATATCTTTGGGTTTGAATCTTTTCAAAGCAACTCGGTTAGTCTTTGCTGTTATCGTTACTCCATATTCTAGTTTATGTTTCCTTTCTAATTTTGATTACATGTTCTTTTAAACGCAGTTTGAACAGCTCTGTATTAATTACTGCAATGAGGCGCTTCAGCAACAATTTAATAGATTTGTGCTACGCAATGAGCAAGAAGAGTATGATCGCGAGGGGATTCCATGGAGCTTTATTGAATTTCCCGAGAATCAAGATGTGTTAGATTTAATCGATTCAAAAGGCACTGGTATCATAAACCTGCTTCATGACCAGTGCCGGACTCCCGGTGCATCCGATAAATCATTTTCAATGTTAATGTACGAAACTTGCGCCCAGCACTGTCGGTTTGAGGCCGACTCTCGACAAATTGCAGGTAAACTGTTTGCCATACATCATTATGCCGGGTGAGTACTAGAGTAGATATTGCTATCCTTCAGCTCATGTTCTATCTTAGTGGCATTGAACTGACCTCGCCTCTGCCACTTCTAATCGCAAAGATTGGTGGAGTACACTGTCGATGGGTTTATGGAGAAAAATAAAGACGAGTTGCCCAAGTCAGGCGCAGACCTACTACTTTCTTCAACCAATAAATTTGTAAAAACAATCGCGAATATGATGGCAAATCCCGCAGCATCATCATCAACAACAAAGAAGCAGTTGATGTCTCCTAGGGGCGGGGCGTCTCAAAGACCTACTGTTGGCATTCAATTTAGCGCACAACTGCATGACCTTCGCAGCAAAATTGACGAGACCTCACCTCATTGTAAGTTCAAGTACACGTTAGTTATAATAATTTGGAAGTGCTTCAATAATTTGACTCACTCTTGCTTTGTAGACATCCGATGTCTGAAGCCAAACAATCTTCTCGTGCCAGAACTATTTGACGCATCACTTATTGCAGATCAACTACGTGAGAATTATGAAATCTCAGTATCGCTCAATTGATACAAACTAATATACTGGATTGTCTCATTTTCTATCATTATTGATCATCAATTTTTCTTCACTTGTCTTTAGGTTGCGCTGGGGTTATCGAAGCAGTCAGAGTAAGTCGTTTGGGCTATCCACAACGGTACTCTCACTCATCTTTCATCACGAGGTATCGAGTGCTCGGTATGAAGGCTCTGAGCAAAAAGAAAATGGCCGATCGAAAGTATAATCCAGCAAAAGCACTAGTTCATATCATATCCAAACAACTGGCCAAGAATGGCAATGATACTGAAGATATAGGCATCCAAGTTGGCAAAACGAAGATCTTCCTCCGTAGAAAATTTTACGACAATATCGAGCGGCTTCGTACTGAGAAAGTATCACTGTCATCAATACGCATTCAAACTTGTGTTCGACGGATCATTTACACGAAGCGCTACCGAATAGTGTGCTCTGCAGTTCTTGCAGTTCAATGCTTTATCCGACAGTGCCAGGCAAAACTAATTGTATCTGAAAAGAGGTGTCAACATAACTCCACAATTCTTCAAAAGTCCTGGAGAAAATATAAAGCAATTCGAGTTCTTCGTTCTGCAAAGATGATCTGTTTATGGACCCAGGCTCGCCACCGGGGCCGCCTAGGCAGAGCTGAGTACAACATGTTAAATCAAGATTGGCGTGCTTTGCAAATTCAGACTCAATGTCGAAGGTATATCTCAATGAAGAGGTTCAGGAAAGCTATTGATTCGGCGGTAGTGATCCAGTGTGCCAGACGTTCCTTTCTTTCAAGACGGCTGTTCAGTGTGAAAAAGCAAGAAGCCCGAGATTTAGGTGCAGTAGTTCAAGAAAGAGATAAACTACGCGCTGAAGTGCATGCTCTTAAGGCTGAACTTCACAGAACACAAGACGCTACATCAAAAGTTCAAATTCCATCAGAAAACATGCTAACAAATCTAAGTGAGAAAGATAGAGAAATAGAAACTCTTCAAATGGAGGTAGAGCGCTTATCGGCGGAAGTGACGATTACAAAAGATAACCTCGCCGAAATGATAGCGTCCAGGGATACTGCATTGGGTAAGGTTAGTGAGCTTGAGGAGTTAAATACCGGGCTACAAAATTTGAAAGGTAAACAAGAGCGAGTAAATAACGATCTCCAAACACTCAACGAAGATCTACTACGTGAAAATAATGAGTTGAAGCAATTACAGCAGCTCGGTAATCAAAACCTAGCTGCACCCCAAACTCCTCTTGCAACTCCGGTTAAGATGATGCCTACTACCCCTGTTACTACCGAGGTTGAATGTGCGCTGGAACAAGCATTATCCAAGATTACTGAACTAGAAGAGACTAATGACAAGTTGAGAGCTGAAAATATGGCCTTGCAAGAAAAGCAGCCATCCTCACCTCCAACAAAAGATACTGCAGCTGTTACCAATGCACCTTGTCCTGTAACTTCTGTATACACAACTACAGCTACAGACAACATGACAGAATCGATTCCCTTGACTGCTGACTCGGAGGATGAAGTTGCCAAGCTGCGAGAGGAGAATCAAGTCTTGCGAACGCAATTGGAGCTTCTTAGAGATACCCAGTACCCAGATATTGTTGGTAGTGATCAGAAATATGAAGAGTCAGTTAATCCTAGTGAAGGAGATGAGCATGAGGGTAGCTACGACGATGAAGGAGACGAGAGTTCAGGTTTTGCAAGGTAAGTCATCGGTTGTACTTGCCATATCTTAATCAAACCTAAATATTCAATGATGCAACCTGGTTGTATATTTTCTCAGTGCAAACCTTCCCGAGAAGCTAATGAAGAGAATATGTGCTGAAGTTGAAGAGGCAACTGAAGAGGTAATTGTGAAAACCAGGGCAGAATCTGAGGCTAAAATCAACCAACTTGAAAGTGAAATCGATGAGTTGCAGCAAAAGCTTAAGGAAGCAAAAAGATCTGCCAAGTATGATTTAGATGACTTGGCAAGAGCTAATAGATCACTACGTTTAGAACTAGAGGAGGCAAATGATGAAATGTCTCGCATGCATTCAGAGCTAGAAGCCAAGACAGATGAGTATGATGCCTTGAATGAAGACGTTGAGAGGTTTGCAGAAACATTCGCGGCCCAGGTAAGTAGACCTCTCACGCTAAATCAATCCTCTATATCAATCCTCCACATCTTCCCCCTCTCCCTCATTATTTATTCATTCACCAGCACGAAGAAGTCAGGCAACTTGAGCGCAAAGTTAGACGCCTAGAAGACGAGAATAAACAACTCAAACTTTTAGAAGAATCTAATAGTGAGCAAACAGGAGACTTCAGAAGGAAAGCTAGTGGCAACGTAGACTCCGCGAGCACTTCAGATGATCAAGGCATGTTGATGTGGAAAGAACTAGCCAAGATGAGAAAAGAAATAGCGAAGATGAAACGAGGAGATGAAACACGCCAAATAGGAAATTCTGACATAAGTAGTGATAGTGAAGGGGAATACCTTGACGATGACTGTGAGATCGAAAGTGAGGACGAGCTTTGATTATCTCTATGTGGATAGTCACGACAATATAAATGGCTAATCTTAAACGGCTGCGTATAAATACGTCACTTATCAATGTAGTTTTTACCATTATCAGACTTTACTTGGGATTCTGAATGAAGTGAGACGAAAACGAATCGTTCACCTTCACGCCACGAGATCTCAGAACATCACTGGGGCATAAAACGAAAGTCAGAACAGTTGCTACAATATTTTAGTAGTGACCTGAAATAATACACATACTTACCGTAAAATGTCACATGCATTGAGAATGGCGTTGTTGTCATCAATCTCGGCAACTACTGTATCCCTAAACTGCACAGCTGCTAGTTTCAGTGGCTCATCAGTAGTTCCTTTGATTTCGTCAGTGAGGCGATTCAAACTTTCCTTTAACTTTCGTCGAACATCTGAAGTGTGTCTCCCCAGCGCAAACTTTCTTGCTAGCAATCTGCATTGCATCGCATCCCGTTCAAGTTTTGATGGGGTTGCGACTTGATTGATAGGCTTGGATGATGTTCCTGTCACATTTGGTGCTTGACTCTTCATGGCAGACTTTTCACTTAACAACATCTGTATGTGATGGTCATCACCAAGCTCTTGTGCACACTAAAAACGATAATATACAAAAAAAGGATCAGCAAAAAGACTGGCATTGTGAATGAGAACAAAATGACTAACCTTTCTAAGCCAAGTTAAATTTGTCAACCTTGCTTGGTGTATTCTTAGTGGGTGTGCCGTATTATTCGTTACTGCTTCTTCTAATTTGACCAGAATCTCTCTTTCTAATGAGAACATTTCTTTTGCTTTTGAATAGCATTGTTGAGCGAATCCTACACAGCCAAGTTCATGTAAAACACACGAAACTTCCAGATGAATGGGATTTGCATCCTTCAAAGATCGAGCGTAAGCATAGACATGGCGACGAATCTGGAGACATTCCATAAAATGAAGCCAAGCCTCTTCCAACCTTTCTCTTTGTAATGCTAGAGCACCCTGTCATGTAACATTAAGAGACAATAAGACTATCAAATATTAAGTTGATAGAAATCGGGGCACATAACTCACTCACCCTTTGAAATTGAACAGCAGCAATGTTCATATGAAGTTTATTGTCAGAGTACAGCTCGAGGTAAAGCTCCAGACCTCGCTCCAGGTAAGATTCTGCATCATCAAGCAATCCTTGTCGTATTGTCACTCTTGCAAGTTGTTTGAGGGTAGCTGCTCGTTGACCTATTTGAGAAGAGAGACTGAGTGCCTCCAATAGTAATTCTTTGGCTCTATCGAGGGACGGTGGTTTTTTGGCGACATGAACAGCGGCAATTTGATGAAGCGTCGCAGCACATTCTGCGTCGTTATTGTCAAAATCATCTTTATAACTTCTCCGACGCATATGTAACGATTCATTTAAAAGCTTCTCCGCATCCTTGAGATTGTGCTGTCTCAACTCTAGCAGCCCAATTTCATGAAGAATGTTAGCAATCCCTTCCCACACATGAAAATCCTTTCTACTCATATTTCTTAAAATGCCCAATGCTTTTTCAAGAGAGTGTTTAGAATCTCCATACATTCCCTGATAGCGGAATATACGGCCCAGCTCAAGTAACACTTGTGATCTCTCAAGCTCGACACAATCGCCCAAATTCGAACTCTGATACAAGTTCAACGCGAAGTCAAGAGATGTTTTCGCTCCAGAGAAATCGTTCAATGACATGGCAGAGAAAATAGCTGTCTCTTTTGACAGACTGAAAATTAGTTCAGGTGAGTTCATGGTGTGGATGTGAAGGTGACATGATATCATATAACTTACCGGGCAGCTTGCACTGTGCAAATTGTGTCAGTTAATCCGAGAGAATGCGACACAGCAGATTTGACGTGCTCAAGTACTAACAGACTATCCTTCCAACTCTCTGTCTTGGCAGGATTAAATCTCCACAAAGAAAGCATAGCAGTAATGCAAACAGTTATGTTGGTTCTGCATTGTTCTTGACTCTGACGTGACCGGAGCGCCTGCTGCAGCAGTCGATGTATGCTCCCCTTTCCTCCTTTTACTGACAAGAGTGAAAATGACTTCAAGATGTTCCACGTGAGATCAGCCTCCTCGTATTCAGATGGTGAGAATGAAGTAGATGGGACCTTTGTCACTGAGCTTATGGTGTTATCTGTCTTTAGTAGGTGTGATGTGGCAATAGCTGCCGCTACTGTCAGGGATGCCACTACCAAAACCGCAACATTGCTTCTTTTGAAATATATTATCGAAGCCAAACCACAGAGTAAAGAGCTTGATTGCACTGCATGTTTCTTTGCCATCTGTGCTTGTTGCCAAAGTCGTTCATCGTTCACCTGTCTTTTTGATCTTAACAATTGTCGTATCAGAGCCTTTGTGATGTCATCGGGGCCAAGAAATGAGAGAAGCTCTAAAGATTCGCATGCCACGGGGTTTATTTTCTTAACCTCCTCGAGACTAAGGGAGAGACTAGATGCCACAGATAACGTATAGTCATTGAGTTTATCATGAAGGAACGATTTCTCCACCAGTGATATTGAACGTTCAAGATATTCAGACACGCCAACATCACATCTTCTCATATATGCTGCTGCCATCCCTAGCGCGAGAGGTAAATTGCCAAGACGATCGGCTAATTCTTTTGCGGCCGATTCATCATCTTGATTTGCTATGTTGTGAGACCCGGCAGATCTACGCAGTAATTCGAGTGATTCACTTGTGCTAAAGCAACCCAAATCCAAATTCCCACTGTGTTCACTTTCTAAATTAAGATGCCGTGTTGTTATGAGAACATGTCCCTTACTCGCACCGTGCGGAACAAACTTATCCAAGACATCACGGTCCTCCAAGTTATCGAGAACTAATAACCACGGAACTGTGCATCGAAATAGCCGAGTTTTGACCTCGCATATCACGTCATCTGCGCTCTTGTTCATATCTACAGAATTTAATTTCACGTCAGAACCATCAGACGACAAATCCGCAAGTAACTGTCGATAGTTCGCAACTAATGAATCTGCCGACTCTGCGTTCATCCATATCACTAGCCCATATTCAAGTGGGAAATGCCGGTAGCAGAATTCTGTCGCTAGTTGGCTCTTATGTGGAAGGAAGCAAGTTGATGAAGTGAGAGATAAGTACTCATGTTGGGCATGATTGCAAGACAATAAGTTGAATTACCTTTCCAACTCCGCCCATACCGGATACTTCTACCTTTACAACAGCTTTTGTTCCTAAATCTTGCGATGTGAATCTTGAGTGCAATTGGCTCAATTCCAAGTCTCGTCCTGTAAAGTTTGGATTTCGAGGAGGTATCTAATGCAATCCCTTAACGATATTAATGCATCTCGAAAAATTTTGAGGTGGAATGATGCTTCTTACCGACCAAGTTCCTCTCATTCTTTGATTGAAGCTTGCAGCAAACTCCTCAGGGTGTCTTCTGTCTCCAAAATGAGTCAGTTCTGAATATTTCTTGAGCAGTTCATCAATTGTATTGTACTCTCTTCTAAACAGCCACGGTCTGCGCGAGGACGGTGTATCATTCAAAAAATAAGCAGCCCAACCTCCGGTCGTCAAAATGAACTGTTCCGCCATGTCCACCCCACCCCATTCTAAACATCCACGCAGAACTGTATCTACGTATGATTGAAGTAATGGGTGATTCTCATCAGCATACACTGTTTTAGATACATGAGGTATATAAATCCACAACCGATCGGAGTTGGTTATCTGAAACTGCGTTTGAGAATGAGTACCACGTAATTCAGGATGAAATATTATTACGTCAAGTGGGATTGCAATCCTTTCATACCCCGCCTCTCGTCTATCGAAATTTTCCATTTCCGAAGGGGGAATACGGAACAATACTCCATTGATATCGCGGCTGTCCCCCTCCCTCTCCGCTCTGGAAACACCCAGGGCGGTAAAACCAGTGTCGGAACGAAAATTCCATTGACGTCTGTAACCAAACCTCTTGGATATTGTCGCAACAGAACCAAGCATGGGGGCACATGATTTTGATGTCTGCCATGTCGCATGCGTCGACGTGTCCATTATGGAGCCAAATCCAAATACATAGTCACAGCGGTCGCTCATCTTGAGACAATTATTATTTTATCTGGTTCGGTTGCCGGGGTATGAAGTAGAAAGTGAGAATCATTGGTGCTATGATGTACACGGATATACAATACACAGCAAATGAACATCAGACCACTCGCTTGCAAAACGCGGCAACAACAAAAATAAAATGTATGAGATCAACCAGGACATCTTAGCCACATGAGAAAAAGAAGACAGGATATCCAACTATAATGATCGTCTATTTAAGCTTGTTGTAGCAAAAAGTTGACCGACTCTGACACAATACTTCAACCCTGTAAAAACAGAGGAGCACGAAAGAGCCGGAGATACATTTTGCAAAGTTGGAGGAAGAATTAATCAGACGGTTTGACGATAGTTTGCATATGGGTTCCATACCTACCCCGCCCTCGATCGTCTCAACAAAACCACGTTCTCTGTATCCTCGGATTCTTTTTCACATTGTCTTGCTGTTGTTGTTGGCATGGACTATGTGTGTGAGTGGTCGTTAGTAGTTAGGGGCTATCTATTGGGTACTATATGTAGT
>JALLPH010000474.1:0-23389 GCA_036939855.1 Cyclotella choctawhatcheeana
AATTCACACGCTGAAAAAAATAATTCTCAACTTGTAGAATTTTCAAACTAATATAGTGATACGTACCCCGCACGCCCTCACGAAAACTCCAGACAGCTGACAGCACAAACCTGTTCAAACCTGTCGCAAACCGTGCAACATGAGACCACTCTGCTCATCCCCGTGGAAGTTCCTGACATTGCTTGTAGTGTCGCTGAACTCTATTATTGCATTTAATTCATCCTCAAGACCACTCACACAGGTACTACAAGCATCAAAAAACAACAGCATTAATGAATCAAAAAAGAAAAATCCGATGGACGATGCAATACTTTTTGGTAAACCACAATATAACTGGGTAACGGGTAAAGCAGAAACGAGAATGACTAGCACATATGTGCACAATTGGAATGTAAATGTTAGGAGGAAGGAAGCAGTCCAGGAGGGTACTTCGAGTACAGATGCAAATGCTAGAAAGAATGAAGGCAAGGAGAAGAAAAGGCCGTGGTGGCGACTTCGGTAGTAATGGCCTCAGTTTTGTAATGATCAATATGGTAGTGTGAAGTGAGAGATGCTTATGTAATAGGGTGACAACATTAGCTAGACACCATACTTGTTAAGACGACACCCTCCTTGTAATATCTAACATAATATGTATGCAACAAAATAACCGTCAACCATGGGCAACATTCAATCCGATAAAGCCATTCCACATAAACTTTAAGGGTTGCATCTTCCCAATAATAGGTACACTATCCAGAGGATTAAAAAACAGTCTCAGTTCATATAAACTTGAGTCATATCATTCAATATCCCACAGGTATTATCTCCCATTGCCAAATAAGCGTATCCATTCATCCCCCAATATTTGGACCATTGATTCTTTACTATCCAATAACCCTCGCGTTTGCCTTCTCCGTCACGACTGCCTGCATCTCGGCTGCCGCTGTGATCTCCACTTCCTTCCTCGTCGTCATTATCGGACGAGGTGGTGAAGGCATAGCCTACAACTTGGACACAGTGGTTCATGTCGAGAAATGCCGAACCACAGCCTGTATCTGATGTCATAACTTAAGAGGGGAACATGAGTTTGGAACAGGCATCAGGAATCTAGTTGAAACCGAATAATGAAACTTACTTCCACCTTCATAATTCTGCCACAAGGATGCTTCGAGACAAACAGCAGCTGGTCCATAGGACGCAATATTCAAGACCGCCTTTTGTTCATCTTGCTCGTCGCAGTCGCACCCGGAGCCGTCTGTATAGCAAACACAACGCTCAGTAGCATAACCGTACCCCTGAGAGAGAAGAGAGCAATAAAGTTAAGATGTAATCATTCTTCAGGACGAACGGGAAAGAGCAATAGTAACTGTATTACCTTGATACTACCATATCGAGCATAATTGTTTGAGCCACCACCTCCATTGTCACGGGATCCGGATCCACTTCCATCTCCTCCACCTTCTCTAACACCAGCAGGGCATGTTTCTGCAAAATATGATGACATATCATCCTCTGACACAGTTTCGCTTTCTCCCGTCAAAGCAGCAGTAAGATAATACAGAAAATCTCCATCATAATCGGCACTTTTCACTGGAAGTCCATCATGCTTCATAACATATTTGTAAGCATTTTGGGGCCACCCGCCGTTGCACTGCATTGAAGAATCCAGTTTTAGCAAGCATGTATTGAATTGCAAATAGACGGTAATCCAAATCCAATACCCAAAAAAGAAACGTACCATTTCACAGGTCCCATCACATGCAATGACTTCCTCTTCATTCAGATCCAACAACTCTCCGGTTTGAATTGCATACGCTGATTCGATGGTTTCTACTGCTGTTATGGCCCAACACGCCCCGCAACTACCCTGAGCATGAACACTCGACACTACTCCCATTTGACGCCAATCTAACGCGTCGGGATAGGTATCTTCATCATAAACCGGTTCACGTGTCCCCCCTATGTATTGATAACCGAAGATCCATCGAAGCATACAGGATACATCCCACCAATCGCAATCATTGGCAAATTTTGTACGGTATTTACGAATTTTGGTTTTATAATCTTCAAAATTGGCTTTGTTAGGGGATGACGATATCTCTTGTTCTTCAAGTTTACGTTGTATTGAAGGATGGATGGATACTGCTATGGGAGGACTCATTTCTTCGGATTTGTACTGTCGGGTAACACTACGTGAGGCAGCTGCCACGTGCACATTCTTCGGCACGTCCTTATGGTCATGGACTTGTGGACCACGATAACCCGTTAAAAATTTGTCTTGAAACTCTTCTGGTTCAAGATCTGAAAATATATTGTGCCCAAAAACGGCCTTGCCTGTCATGCGGCATGGTCCATGCTTTTGATTCTTTTCAGATATGCTAAGTGATAACAAATAAAGTTATTCATATTTCTTGCACAATCATCTCATGGAGTTTGAAATATGAAGTCTATATTATCATACTCACCGAAAATGATTCTTCTTCCAAACATGAAATCTTCGTTCCTTCTCTTGGCCAGTTTCATATTTCTTCCCGTGTCTATCCATCCACATTCCAAATTCATCACGAAGCGCGTCCAACACGCCAGAAGTATGATGTTCATGATGTGAATGTTTTGTATCATGTCGTTCCAGTGGAGTTGAGGGTCTACGTTTCGTATTGTGGTGATTATCAATCACGGACACCCCACGTAATGGTGGATCTACCTCCTCGAGTGATCTACGTTGTTGTGATTGTTGATATGGCAATTTGATGTACATGGTATCATCATCTTGAGTTGAGTCCGAGTGGTCATTAACTGATTGAGAGACAGTAAAAATATTTTCTGTAGAGCTATCAGTACTCGATGACTCTTCGGTAGCATCCATAGGAGACTGGTTTAATGCCATTTTGGGTGGAGGCAGTTTGATCAACAGCGAGCCGTCTTCTTCTGTTTTTACAATCACGGGTAATTCTTCAACAAGCTGCTGTGTGGCATTGGGGAATCTTTGGATTGCCGACGATTCGTATATTTGCTGAGTGTCCGTTTCGGTTTGTAGCTGTTGCCGAGTATTGACAGAGATTTTTTGTTGCTGTTGTTGCTGCTTCCGAATTGCTGCTTCATCCTGCACCTGCCGTTCCCCCTCCCTATAAATCTCAACGTTGCTGCTGATCTTTTTATTCTTTCTCCACCATCGCTTCTTTGCCTTTTCCATCTTTTTCAACATGATTGAATCGGGTCTCGATCCAAATTGTGCAGCGTCTCCCTCATATTGCAATTCCGCCATGGTATTTTTGTACACATGCCTCATGGTGGACAATGTACAAATCACCAATAGTAAACACGTCAGCACAATCCACAGCTTGAAGTGGGAAAATTTCATTCGTTTACCAACTCGAGGAGTGCCGTTGATACCTCCTCGTGATATGAATGGATTTTGTCTAGACGTTACGCTTGTGATTATTTCCCAAACCATGTTGATTATACTGTCACCACTAAAGCTGTTGATGCCAGCGGTGTTTGCTCTGCTGTAGTGTCCTCCATCATGAAGAGGAGCACCAGAGAGGGGAGTCCGTTCCCCGTATTCAACGTTCCGTCGTAGTTCATTTTTATGCATATGATGATTGTCGACGACCTTACAGCTGTTGTTGTTGATGATACTGTGTGAATCCGAAAAGAAATCAATCTCTTCTTCCATTTCCAGCAGGTCGTTCTTCCACGAAGAAGGCTGCTGCTTCTCCTGCCGCGACGAATATCTGTCAACCGACGAAGGAGAATATGGGTCGAAGAAGTTTCTTCGTTCTGACAATTCCACGCTGGGAGGCAGCAATGCTGAGTCGTACATGTTGGATAGCAGATTCATCCCGTCGTCTTTGACATAATCGCTGCGACGAGTCGTGTTGTTGCTGCCGTGGGTCGAATGCTGATGATTGCCACTGTTCCAGGCAGCAGCACTGTCCGGATAGCACAATTCGAAGTGACCACGTGCATCGAATGTCGACGTAGATTCGTCTAAAAACGAATCGATGCTTCGGTCTGAACGGTCAACGCATGCTGCTGGGCGTTGACGAGATGTGTCCGAAATCGATGGGCTGGCACGAGCGGGACTAATGCCTTCGTCATCGGAGTCGAGGACGGTTGGCCCCTCGGCAGGGAGGGGATGGTAATTCCTCACCCGTGGCATCTCTTGACTGTTGCTTCGAGTAGTATCTACGTGATTTGCAAATGGCTACTGCTCCTCCTCATGCCTGCCATGGTTGTTCTTGTGTGTTCTGGCGTTTGGCGTTTGGTGTTTGGCTCTCCTCGGATAAAAGAGTTGGATGGAGTCAAATCAGAACACGAAAGGCCAAGAAAGAATTTGAATCTGTGGACTTATCATGTCAAAAGTAGTTTAGAGGTATCTATGTCTTCTCCATCTCAACACTCAACACTCCAACACTCAACACCCCCCCCCCCCCCCCCCCCCCCCCCCCCCCCCCCCCCCCCCCCCCCCCCCCCACCCCCCCCCCACCCCCACCCCCCCCCCCCCCCCCCCCCCCCCCCCCGACGCAGACCCCCACCCACCACCCACACCATGACACGGTCATCTTCACACAAAAAAACGGTAAACCCCAGCCGGATCATGAAGTTCACAAAATCGAGTCACTACTACACAACCAGCCAATCCTTTGAAAAATCACTCGACATTTATCGACCTAATAACGATGATGCAACGAATAAACCAATAGTAGCACTAGTCGTAGGATCCGCGTGGTTGGGTCACCGCTCTATCATATATGCAGGAACTTCTTGGTGGAATTCTTCGGGTCCAGAGGCAGTGGCACGTTTGGGGTACACGTGCGTGTGCATTCGGCATCGGGGGTCGTTTCCGCGGAGTTCGTCCCCACTGACTCTGTCAGTTCTAGGAGTAATTGTGGGGATTGTCAAACTTGGTCTGGATCGGGTGTTGATTTATTTCTATGGTGTTTCTCTTGCGTGGGATAGAGGGGCGACCTTTCTATTTATCGCACTCTCCATTGCTGTGCTTCTGATGGAATTGGGTGGACGCAATTCTGCATCATTTCAGGATATGCAGAATGATGTCATGGATGCATTGGTTTGGTTTGACCGTAACAGGAACAAAGTATCCAATACCGACAAGGGAAGTGATGACGCAACCCAAAAAATTGTATTCGGAGGATATAGCTCTGGTGGGCACGTGGCATCAATGGTTATGCAACAACCTCAACTGTGGAAGGATCGGAAATTACCAAATCCAACATCATTCTGCTCCACCATTCTGTACATCTCACCAGTACTATGCACCAAGCCATATCATGGTGACTTGGAACGGCACTTGTCATCACTGTCGTCAAATGACTTGACTAGTACCTCGTCGTCGAGCGATACGGCTAGTAGTAGTGTGGCATCCACAATTCAATCAATGGATTCCACGGCGCACTTGACGTACCGAACAAAGCAATCTCCAACATGGCTAACCAACCAACTGATTAACACTATATTTGGACAACCAATCCCATCCCCTATACACACATACATCCAAACTCCATCCATACCCCATATATTCATTGGATGCAATAAAGAAATGTTTGGCCTAAACTGGCTAGATCTCTTCTTTGCCTCCAAGGATTATAATGCATTATTGAAAAGCAGAAGAGTTGAAAGTAGATTTATTGGTGTGGATTCAGATCATTGGAATATATTGGGTAGTTTGGATTTATCAGAGGTGCTAGAGAGGGAATTGAGACAAGTTTTGTAAAAGTTGTGATGTTACATTGAATAAAAAATGTGTTTACAAAATCTACCAGATGCGACGAAGGGCAAATCTTTTGTAAGTCCATCACTTAGACAAACTGCCCCATGCTCGAGAAGTAGTGGTTCTATTTATACCCTCTTCGGGTGTGATATCATAGCCGTTCCTTGAAGTTTTTCGTTGTGAGCCACACATTTCACATGCCAGAAACTTGATTGATTCACCGGTATGTTCAAAAGTACAAACTTGGCATGTCCAAGGATTGTCAATGCCCATTGGACAATGTTTTGGTTCAACTCTCTGCTTCTTCTTGTGCTGTTGCTGATTTACAGTCAAACCTTCTTTCTTGTATTGTCGCTTCTGACTTTCTATCTTCGCCTCCTGCATATTGTCTTTATTTGCTAGTGCATCGTCAACTTTCGATTTACTCGAGACTTCACTATCAGTAGCACCGGCAAGAAAGGACTTTAAGTTGCCCAACTTGATCTGCTTGGTACAATCCCCACCGCGGTATTTTGCATCACCCACTCGTTTCGTTACTGGGTAGTAATGTAGTGTCTCTTCCATCGATACTGCATTTTCTGGAATAGAACACATGGAATCCTTCAAAGCTTGATTCGGACTAAGCAACCATTGTACTGCCGTGTCAATATCCCAAAGTATCACAGGCTGGCGTGGATGTAACCATTCCATATTGGAATTGGCAGCATTCATTGTTAATATTGTAAATGTTTTACTATCGCCACATTCATCTCTCCACAGACCAGCTAACAGCATTGGCGTATTATCACGTCGACAAATGTAATAGGGCTGCTTGTCTTTCCATTCATAATATCCATCGACTGCCCAGATACACGTCTGATTTTTTTGTATTAGATGCAAAAACAATGGTTTTGTGTAGATGGTTTCACTTCGAGCATTGAACATCAGCTTGTTCCTCGAGTAGTGTTGCGGGATGCCCCATATCATTGGGGTGCATTCTACAATAGCTTTGTCGAATGGGTTGTTACGAAATATTTGTGTGGTTGATCCGGGACTGGTGTTGCTGTTTGTAATAGCACGTATTGGAACTGCTGCTTTATCATTTATCTCTGGAGATGAATCATTTTGAGTAGCTGATGTTAATTGAACTTGCAATCGAGAATGGAAGGATTCAGCTGTAAGAGTCGCAGATCTGGCTGAATACGACGCCCGACCACACATGGCGAGTTTAAATGATGGAGCTATCACAAACACGGGGGGATGCAGGATTTTATTAGGAGAGAGATTAAGATTAAGTTAGATTCGCCATGGATCATGTATGAATGAGATTGTTGATGATGGGTGCATGTGTGTAGGTAGGTACGTTTTGTACGTAGGTGTATTTATGCAATGTTTTAAGTAGTTTTCTGAGGGTCATTTTTGGTTTCGAGTTATTCCGGGTCATTTTTGGCAAAACTCCCCCGCCAACAAAGAGAAGGTCAGACACAGACAACAGACACACAAGCAGAAGAAGAAGACACAAAACCAAAAACAACACACCCGCAGACAGTGGTACCTCACAAAGAAGACCCAAGATAATACAAACAAACACGCGGAGTGGGATAGCAAGCGTTGAAGAGAACAAAGCTAGAGGTTTCTAAAGAGCTACAGCAAGGCTGTGTCATTCAGTTCATTTCTTTCTCTAGGTAGAAAACAGAGCATTTCATTAATACGTGCGAAGAATATCCAAAATGGCAGAAACAAACCAAGTGTGGGTCAAAACCTCGATTATCGAATCGATTCTCAACCCCAATGCCACTCCAAACACTAAACGGATGGGAATGCATGGTAGTTTATGTGAGTTGTGTCTACCTTGTGTGTAGACATTCAGCATTGATTAGAATGACTCACTCTGTAATTGAAATTTGTACAACTAACATAAATGAAAACTCAAAGCATCCAACGATACAAGCGACAAAATTAACTGGGGATGGGTCCTAGCTAACATCACATCTGATTTTCATCCCAATCATGATGGCTCGATTAACGCATCCACCAACATGTCCATTCAAATCCACGATGAATGCTCCGAATATCACGGCAAAGAATTAATAATACCCGGCGCGGAAATTGAACAGCATGTAGTTATGGCAAATCATCATGGCGACGACGATGAATATGAACCAGGTGTTGGATACCCACATGATTTGATTACCTTAACACACTTACACGAACCTGCTGTGGTACACTGTTTACGGAGACGTTACGAAAGCGATGAAATATATACATCCACCGGACCTATCTTGATTGCATTGAATCCATTTAAAAAGTGTGCCATGTATTCTGATAAGGTTATGAAGCAGTATTGGGAAAGGGGGGAGATGTCAATCTTGATGGGAAATGATGAGGGAGGCGAGGGGAAGGATGTTTTGCCGCCACATGTATATGCATTGGCAGATGCCACATATAGGAGTATGATGCTCAAGATTGATGTCGAGGGTGGGAGGAGGTCATCAAACAATACACCAAGCTGTGATCAAAGTATACTAGTGAGCGGTGAAAGTGGTGCGGGAAAGACTGTAACGACCAAATTCATCATGCAATATCTGGCAACTTTGAGTGAAAGACGCGCAGAAGCCAAAGCAGCCAATATGTCACCCGCAAAACCAAGCAAGACAACAAAGTCAGCACGGAGAGAGTCTTTGGGGACAGTTAATATAGAGCAACAAGTTTTGCAGTCCAACCCTATCTTAGAAAGCTTTGGGAACGCAAGAACCATCCGAAATGACAATAGCAGTCGATTTGGTAAATTCATTGAAATTCGATTCAACCCAAATGGAACATTAGTAGGTGCATCCATTGAGACGTATTTGTTGGAAAAGGTACGACTCATTTCCCAATCAGAGGGCGAGAGGAACTATCACATATTTTACGAAATGTTAGATGGGATGAATGAAGAAGATCTAGATCGTTTCCTGTTGACTGACATGACTGTTGAGGATTTCAAAATGACAAGTTGTTCGGGGACGTATGATAGACGTGATGGGGTGCCGGACACAGAAACGTACGAATTATTACGTGATGCCTTGGAAATGATGGGATTCTCCCCTGAGCAGCAAAACGATTTATTTAAGATTACTTCAGCCGCTTTGCATTTGAGCAATCTGACCATTAATCCAATCAAGGGTGGCGAAGAATGTGAAATCGATCTAAAGAATTCTCATTTGGAACCAGTGCTGCAGTTGCTGGGTGTGACACAAGAGAATTTAAATCAGGCAATATGCTACTTTAAGATTGAGGCTAGGGGGCAATCGTATACACGTGCAGTACAAAAGGATAAAGCCGAGAAGGGTTTGGAGGCATTGATTAAAGCTACGTACTCTGCCATGTTTGATTACATTGTCAAAACCATAAACTCATCCATAACGGTGAAGAAAACGGTCAACTCCTCAAGTGGTGTTGGAAGAACCAAGGCAAGAGACGCCGGAGGAGCCGTGATTGGGGTGCTTGATATTTTTGGTTTTGAGTCATTCAAACAAAATTCCTTTGAGGTTAGTAGCAACCCCAGTTTGTTTATCCTCTCCCCGATAATTATTTCTTTTTCAACCTGACACATACTGATCATGCTCGTTCTTGCTTCAGCAACTTTGTATCAATTATTGTAATGAAGGTGAGAAGTCTCACTACTGTAATATCATTTGATCTGTTGTGTTGCTCAAGTATTCCAACTAACTTTGACTGATTTCACCGGTAGCTTTACAACAACAATTTAATCTCTTTGTGCTCAAGAACGAACAAGAAGAATATGAACGTGAAGGTATAAAGTGGTCGTTTATCTCCTTTCCAGGCAAGACCAGAATCCTAGATCTAAATTGTAATACTTCATGACTCATTGGAACTTATTCTTTTTTACTTAAATCATTTCAGAGAATCAAGATGTATTAGATCTGATATGGAAGAAAGGCTACGGTATCTTGAATATATTAGGTAGGATCGAAGCCGTTCCCCTCAAATATCATTATACTTTGTCAGACCATTACTCATTTTTGCTCGTGCAATTTTATTGTTTCGTAGATGATCAATGTAGGGCACCGGGTACTACCGATAAAACATTTGCTAATGACTTGTACCAAAAGCTTACCGGAAAGCCTCGTTTTGAAGCCAATTTTCGCCAGGTTGGCGCTAGACAATTTGGCGTCTTTCACTATGCTGGTGAGTATGAATGTATACTTTATCGTATTCATATCCTAATTTTCTCCACCAACACGGTTGAATTTAACGTCAATTTCTTCGGAACTAAACACCAGGATTGGTCGAGTATGATACAGATGGCTTTGTTGAGAAAAACAAAGATGAACTTCCTCGTGAGGCTACAGATCTTCTGCTCTCGTCTTCAAATAGTTTTGTCAAAGAGCTTGCATCAATCATAAGCTCAACAGCGGCTCCAGAAGCAGCAAAGCCTTCTCGGGCTGGGCCTAAAAAGAGTGTCACCGTGGGTGGCCATTTCAGTATACAACTAACAGAGCTGCGAGCGAAAATTGACCTTACTTCTCCTCATTATGTTCGGTGTCTCAAGCCAAGTAAGTTACGGTTGTTCTTATGTGTGCTTCATTATATAACTTTTTTCAATTCTCAATGATTGCTATTCTTTAAGATGGTTTGCTTGTACCGGATCATTTTGATCCATTGATGATCGTGGAGCAATTACGATGCGCTGGTGTTGTGGAAGCTGTGCGTGTCAGCCGCGTTGGATATCCACAAAGATACAGCCATTCTCAATTTGTTTCGAGGTATCGAACATTGGGTCTCGACGAGATGAACAAAGCAGCTAAGTTACGAAAAGTCAAGCCTGTTGAGGCATTAGTTAATGCGATTGCTAGAAAGATCACCGCCATGGGCGCCAATTCTCAATTGGATGCATCTGATGAAAAGTCCAAGACAGTATCTGCAGATTCTATCGATCTATTAGAGGTCGGTATTCAAGTAGGCAAGACCAAAGTATTCTTACGTAGACAAGCATTTGATATCCTTGAGAAGATGCGGAAAGACTATATGGCCACCGCTGCCATGAAAATTCAGTCCATTGGTCGTGGATACATTGAATTACGCACTTATAGAGAGATAGTTGCATCGACTCTCATACTACAATCATGGTCACGAATGCTTCTTGCCAGGCAGCGAGTGCAGGCTAAGCGTGAATACATTAATTCTCAACGAATACAGAGTGTCTTCAGATGTTTTGTAGCTAGGCGCAAGTACGCATGTGTTCTAACCGTTGTTCGATATTGCCAACGGGCGTTTCGAGGAGCAATGGGTCGTTCAAGATTCCATAAACTCAATCGAATTCGCAAAGCCATCGTCATATCAAGCTGCTGGAGAGCCATACCTCACAGGAGACAGTATGCCAAGGTAAAGTCATCTGTCTTAGTTGTTCAGTGTGCTGTCCGTTGCACGAGATCTCGCTCCTTGTTAAAAGAACTAAGGATCAACGCAAAAAGTCTTCGGAATGTGGCTCAAGAAAGAGACAACTTGAGGGAAAAAATGGAAGAAATGAGGCTGGAGTTAGAACGCACCAAGCTCGCAGCACAAAAAGAAGCTGAACATGCAGCCAAACTGAGGGAGATGTCCAGCACGAGCAATGAATCAAATTTAGCTCACTTACAAAACGAAGTTTGCAGTCTGAATAATCAACTGGAGATCGAAAAACAACGAACAAGTCAAGCTTTGATTGCTTCAGAATCAAAGCAAGAAGAATTGACTCAGTCACATGCTATAATTCAAGATGTTCAAAGCAAGTTAGAGTCGGTGCTCGATGATGCTGTCGCAAAAGACGTCGAAATTGAAAGCCTTAAGTCGTCTTACGTTCAACTTCAAACATCCCAAAGAGATGCTTGTGAAAAGATACAGAAAGAGCTAGACAAAGCTCTTGAAGAGTGTAGTGTAAAAGACATTGAGATTCAGCAGCTGCAATCAAAACTGGAGGATGCTCACAATGAACTGTTACCGAAATCTCCGTCATCGAGAGATGTCGTAGAGAAGCTACAGCAAAAACTAGACACTGCTTTAGAAGACTGTAGTGTAAAAGACCAAGAGATCCAGCGGCTGAATTCTGAATTAAAAGATACGCACAGTAAAATCTTGTCACAATCTTCATTATCCCCCCAGCACCATGACACATCTGGGCAAACTGTATCACTATCTCAACACGAGATACTACAGGGTGCTTCCAAGACAAGCCATTCTGTCGAATACACTTCGCTTTCAGAAGCAACCGAAATACAACGACTAAAGGATGAAAATGAATGCTTACGAGCTGAACTTGAACAAGCTACTCTGCCGCTATCCAATTCTCACGAGGCACACTCACTTTCAAAACCATTCGATGAGAAGGACCGCAAAGAAAAGGAGAAGCTCAAACGGGAGGTTTTTAAGCTTAAAGAAGCCAACAAGAAAATTTTAGAGACTGCTGAAGAACAATACGCTGCCCTGATGGAACTGGAGAAGAAAAATGGAAAGTTGCAAAAAGAAATGGCACGCCTGCAATTAACTTCAAACGGAGATTCGACAGATGATTCAAAACCAGCTAACGCGTCTATAGAAATCGAGCAGGGACATGTGAAAGCTCCTGATACTAATCACAATATGAATGGACACGGCTTAGCATATCAACCAATATCAGAAGAAAAGCCCACAAATGATGTCGAAACATTGCAATATGAGATTGAACGCCTTCGAAGCGAGTTGTCTTCCGTAAAACAAAGCGATGCAAGAGGAAATGACGATTCTGCAAACAACATCACAGAGAAATATGACGAGATTAAACGGCTCATGAAAGATGGTCATAAAAAGGATATGAAGATTAAGGAGCTCGAGGCTGAACTAAAAGCCATGCAAGATGATGATCTAACCTTTGGCACACGGGATTTTGCTGAAGAGGAGTCAACAGTAGCCGAAGCAGCTAATGTAGGCCTGAGAAGTCTCAACGACGAGCTAGCAAAAGAGCTTGGACTATACAAACAACAAGCTGTGGAGGCTATTGAGAATTTAGTTGAAGAGCGCAAGCGATCTGAAATGGAATTAAAAGCTTTTTCGGTGGCACTCAAGGGTGTTGATGACCTTCGCTATGCTGCTGAACAAATGAGTAGGGAACTGCATTTCATCAAAAAGAATGGATATGTTCCTCCCAACGGCTTGAGTGGAGAGGACACATCTGAGTCGGTAAGGAATGCTATGGCTGCAATAGAATCCATGGCTTTAGCGAGTCAAAGCATTGATCACCCATCTCTGGCTGAGAACAATATATCTCCACAGCAAAAGGGCTTTAATCTTTGGTCTGTCATGAATGCAGTGGTTAGTCCAACTATGCTGTCTGAGGAAGTTGCGCTATCACAAGGAGAGAAAAAGAGCAAAAGGACTGGTAAGGATAAGAAACGACGGAAGAAAAGAGGAGACGAGGGAAGCATTATCAGCTCTTTCTTTTGATACCAACCTTGCATTACTTGTGCTAGGTACTGAACTGATATGTTATTATTGTAATGATATGATATGATTGTAATAATGTACATGAACATATAATATTTCCACCTTCCGGCTTACTTCTCATATCGTATGTGACAAAACTCGACGAAATATATCAGCCAAATACCTCTTGAAGTGCCTCTGTTTAGGACGAAACTTCGTGGTCCTCACAAATAACTCTTATCTACACTAAGAGGCGAGTGATCCTCACATTTGTCAACAATTATCTGAAAAGATACATTAGCATATTAGAATGTTATTTTGCATTCAAGAAGAGCTTCTAGTCTAAGTCTTGTACACTGCAAAATGTTTATTTTCAGCCTAACTTTGAGTTAGAGCTGTGTCCAAATCTGTTGCTTATTTTCATTTTGTGCAGTATTCAGGTTCAATGTTCAATGACTTCATTGGTTGATGCACGGGCGGAAGATATTCATGTCTTCATTTTCATTGCTCTCTACAGAATAGATCTTAGTCAGGGACTGTCAGGGAGGACCCCATTCACTCGACGGTTTACAAACACGTGTCTTGACATATTCTCCATTCGCATCCTTCGGATATTGATATTCACACCTCAAATAATCCCCTCTGTCCACTTTACCATTTGGACTGACACCCCCAGGCATGGATCGCGAGATGCCGGCTCGTTGACAGGCATCTCCCATGGCTTTACCAGGAGCACCAAATTTACATAATGCCTCGTCATCAGTTAGTTTTTTCGATGACGGTGTTTGTGTTATAGAAGAGGACGCAAATGCATCATAGTCCAATGCTTGTGACGGTGATGGATTGTTGCTTATTACGATGAACGGTACCGTGCAAAAGATTATGTCGAGTGCTTCTCTTCGTTTGAGTGTTTTAATGTTGTTGTTGCTGTTCGAATTGAAACCGGTGCATTGGTGGGTAGGAAAAGCGAGAGCAAGGTATGCCATAGCAGTGGAGACGACAAAGGATATAGGCATCATGCTGTGGTTGCTGTGTTATGATAAGTATTTTGTTTAGATGATCGATGATCTATGATCATGATGATGATGATGATGGGTCAGTGGAGGTCAGTGCGTGGTTGAACCCAAGATTTTTAATAGGTAAATAAAGTAGGCACCCCGACATTTTGTATTTTCGGTCGCTGCTGTCCCGGCGTGGGTTCTGGTGGGCATGCAAACATTTTTGTCAACGAATCTAATTCAATCATTTTTCTCATAAGATACCCCTAGAATACACTCCAACTTCTTCGAGTGAAAGTGAAAAACAAACGAAAAATACCAACGACCAACGAAGAGAAGATCTACAAGCCACCCCAACACCAGCACAAATGCCATAATAATAAAGCGCAGCAGCAAACGCAACTCAATAATTACTATTGATTTGGATTGATCCCAAGTTTTTGCAAAGCTCATGGCGCCTGATTCCAACCTAGATCGCCGATCCCCGAGGAGTATCGAAGAGATTGATTTATTTCCATTGGACGAGGTAATGAAAACTTCCAGGACGGCGGCCGACTCGCGCGAGACAGCGGACGATGTCGAGGTCGGTAATCATCCGACGCGTGTTATTTATAGCATGAAAAGCAAGGATTCTAATATCGATGAGATGTCGGGTGTAGAACAGAGTAGTGGAGGGGAAAACGGTGGAAGTAGCAGTGCCATGAAAAGTTTGATCGCGAGTATCCTGTACAGCGGGTGTTCGGTGGGGATGGTGTTAGTGAATAAGAGTCTGGCTTCGAGGTTCGTTATCATTATCGCATCACTTACTACGCACTCATACATAGTCAAACACCTATTCTGACCTCCTCCTCTGCTCCATAACATCTCAGCTACAACCACCTCATTGATGGGGATCTCAACATTCTTCTCGTAGTGTTTCAGGCAATTACAGCTGTGATTTGTGTAGAGTTCAGCAAGTACATGCAGTGGGTGGACTATCCTTCTTTTAGTCTCCATACGGCAAAGCTTTGGAGCCCTGTGAACATTTTATTCTGTGGTATGCTCTTTACTGGTATGGCTAGGTTAGTTGTGTTGTTTGTGTGACTTGCTTAGTGTATTCATTCTTCTGCAGCATACTGAACAATTATTTGTATTTACTATTTAGTCTTGAGCACAACTCGGTTCCCATGGTGACGATATTCAAAAATATTACCAACATTATGACCACTGTGGGAGACTGTATCCTTTACGGTGCAAGCATCCAATTCCTCGTCATGGCCGCCTTTGGGATCATGCTTGCCGGGGCTGTCATGGCTGCCAGAAATGATACGGGGGTTACACAAATAGGACTGTTTTGGATGTTGGCCAATTGTGTTTGTACCTCTGGCTACGTTTTGTATTTGAAGTATGCTACCAAGTCCGTGAAACTTTCCAAGTTCGGGATGGTATTTTACAACAATCTTCTCTGTTCACTGTTTCTAATACCAGTGACAATGTTGAATGGGGAATTTTCTAAATTCATGTCAACGCCAGCACTTCATACCATGGATTATGCAGTTAAGAACGCATTTGCTGGCTTTGTCGGGTTCTTCCTTAACTTTGCAAGTCTCAATTGTGTAGCTCAAACTGGACCAACTACATATGCCATGATTGGAAGTTTAAACAAGATACCCATAGCAATCTTTGGATACTTCATTTTTGATAATGCCATTTCGGAGGAGACATGGACATTTATCTCGATTAGTTTACTAGGCGGGGTTCTCTACACGGTTGCAAAGCTTAGGGAGGGGCAGAAAAAATCAAAATCAGGTAAATGAATCAAAGGTGTGTCAAGTAGGCATACATAGTGTCTGATTAAATCATTCTCATTTAAAATCACTATTATTCTTTGTTCTAACTTTGCACTTTTTAGTCTTAGCAGCAGCTTGTGGTTCTTCTAGAAAGGCTCACAATCGATGATTAGCAGGTGCATAAAGAAGTGTTATCTGTGTATAGTAAGGAGATCATCAATGATTGTCACTTCTTCTATTAATTAATAACAACAAATAGATGTATGTCCATTATCTAGATACATACCCAGCCCTTCTACATGATGTTTCAGCCAATTTGTGTTCCAGACCCCTTTACAGATTACATATTTTCCGCTCTAACTTCAGCAACTACAGTGTAGATAAATATTATGTCTATAGATTAATGTTGCAGAAGAGAATTATTATATACTGATGCCTTGACATCTACCACAATTTTTATTTAAAATTTGTAAGGTTCTCTGGGACTTCCAGAGCCTAAAATAATGTTTTTTAAACCTCTATATTTATAAATATCATCTTTTTGAGACCACTCATATTACCTTCATGTATAACGTTCAAATAATGTTTAAAGTCTTCAGAGTAGAATGCTGTCGGAGCTGGCTTAATTCTAAAGGCTTACAAAATTTTAAAACATGGTAATTTCAAATGAGTTCTCTTGATTTCACGTAACATAGAAGTCCATCAAGATTTTTTAATAGAATCAGGATCAGAATGATTATCTCCATTAATGATGCTGAACTTGCCTGAGTGTGTCATTATTGCTTATTTTATCTGCCTGCGTAAGGGACAGCACATCCAATTTTCCACATCTAGGGTTGTATTCATTTTTATGATTTTAATCCCTTTCATCTGTCATAACAACACAGGGCTGTAAAAGTTTCCATCAGACATGATAGGACGCAACAAATGAGACAACCATATCAGTTTGTGACCAATCTTATTATGTAATCTAACTCTATTTTTTAACACTAAATGATTTCCATTTCCAATGTTAAAGGTGTCTGTAAGGCAACTATTGTTAACCCTACATTTAAAGGTTAATATCCAACACTCCCACTCTTGATATCTCACACTTTAATGCATAGCGCGCGATTATAGTCTTAAAAACTGACAATATACAATGTTGGCCGTTACACTTTTTTTCCCTCAGTTATTAACTGTAATCGATACATTTAATTATTTTCATAAACTTACATTAAATAATTACCTATAATAAAATTCAATCAATCCAACTTTTTTACTTATGTAATTCACACCATTCAATTATTGTCAACATGGGTATGGCAACAATGGTAAGACCAATTTTAACGTTGTCATGATTCCATCGAATTTAATTCTTTTGTTTCAGTTCTCTAATACAATCATCTTTTCACACATTTCGAACACAGGTCAATGAAATTGGGGGATTGAGTTGTCACAGATAAGGGGAGAGAGAAACACACCCAAGTTCAATGTTTGAGATTTTTGGCAGTGGATCGGAGGCTATTCTTGTGGGGAATTGGGGGGTGAAGGGGCGATGAACTTAGTTCAGCAGAATGTTACAGTTTCGCAGCTGAGGGAGAGCTCTATCATCGGCGTGCAATGGCAGTGTGAATAAATAACCATTGCGTATGGAATAATAATAATATTAGACGTCAACTATTAATGAGACAAAATATATTTATTTGTAGTGTTTTCAATTATAAGAGGATGACGTTTGATTAACAGTGTTAGGGATCGTGTAATATTTCATGACATCGTGTAATATTGGCAGGTTGGCATTACATTCAGCAGCGCGACAATATATATTTGCGTAGTGATAACTAATAGTCGCCGTGTTGATACGTTGATAACCGTGTGTGTGACGTTGTATATTTGAGCGGCGCACATTACTTAGTCTTAAAAACACACATTATTGTCTGGGTTCACGAATATTAGAAACTGCGATTATAAATCGCGAAAATCGCGATTTACAATGCTTCGTTCGCGATTAATAATGTTGGAAAATTGATTATCTGCCTTACAGACACAGTTGCTTCCTGAACAAAGCTGTCTTCCGTCAGGCTTTTTGGATAGTATTTTTGTTGAACTTTGCAATACATACATATGTTGAATGTCTGGAGATAATAATTTGAGGGATTCTCTTTCAAGCTCAATGCATGCAGACATTCTTATAAACAAAATGACCTACAGCCTCAACAAAAAGTCAAAAACTATCCCTGAATAATCTTGCAAATCCGTCTCAGATAGCACTATATACTTTGGATTGCCAATATTTGTGTTTACATGCATTCTACACAGAGAGACTCTATGATATTATCCCCACCCTCGTGCAAATCCGTCTCAGATAGCACTATATACTTTGGATTGTGAGAGACTCCACGATACACTATATATCAGACGTATGTATATATTTTGATTGATCTGTACCTTAAAACCAATCGATAAACACCATGAGATTGTGTGTCGTGATTTGTCAGCCTATTACTGTTCTCGTTCCCGTCACTCTTTCTTGCAGTGCAGAAACATTTTTCATTTCGTACAGCGTATCTAGTGTACTTGGGAGCTGCCATTGGCCCAAAGTTTGATGCCGAGACGAGACCCATTAAAACATCCAATGGCAATAAACAAAAATAGGTTACTCTCTCTTTGTAATATAGCTGTCATGGTTGATGTTGTCAAGATTTAAGATTTCATTCGAGAGAGGGAATTCCACGTTGAAATCGAGAAGCCGGTCGACAATGCAGGCCATCTGGATTTGGCGGCGATTCCCCTTTATATCATACCGTGACACATTAAAAATAAGCCGTCAAGTACTTCTTGCCCTCTAAATAAATGTCCTCCCCGGCTTACCACGCTTCCCCTCTTTCTCAAAAGAATTCCACGAAAGCAAAAAACACGACATAATCAAAACAATCATGGCCAAATCCATATTGTTACTGGTGCTAACGGCACTCGCCTCCCATCACACCCTACAATCATATTCGTCATCATCGTCGATGTTTGCATCGGCCGCCACGGCCAAGAACAAACATCAACGACAACGACAGCGCGAGAACGAGGAGAGCGCGAAACGGCAGAAGGAATATCGACAGCGTCAACAACGTCAACAGCAAAACAATAACAATAATCGCAGCAATAGACAGCAGCAGCAGCAGAGCGGACCGGACGATTTATACAAAATTTTGGGAGTGAAGAAGAATGCCAACGATAAGGAAATCAAGAGCGCCTATCGCAAGTTGGCATTGAAGCATCACGTGAGTACACACACTAATGATGACGATGATGATGATGATGACGTGTTCACGATTGTCGCTTTACTGATGTCTTTTTGTTGTTGTTGATTCATTGACAATGAGTACACACATATTATTATTAAGCCTGCTCTCAAAATTCAGCAGAGAAGATAATTTTTACGGGAAGACTAAATGTTAGAATATATGTGGTCCTTCATCACTAGAGTGTTTGGTTTCTTGACCTGTCCTTCAAAGTTAATGTTTTTGAATTGATTATTTTGACTCTGAATTCTTTGGCACTGGTTTTTTTCTCTCTCGAAACCATAACATGAACAAATCACTAACATTTTCCTTTCTGCTCCCTTCAATTCATCTAAACAATAGCCGGACAAATTCAAACCGGAACCATCCAACACCGAAGAAAAGAATGCCATCTTAAAATCAAAACACAACGATAAATTCGTCAAAATATCGCAAGCGTACGATGTATTGAGCGACGATAAGAAACGGAATGCCTATGATAAATACGGACAGAATGGATTGGATATGTTGGAAAAGGGGATTGATCCCGAGGAGGCTGGGTTTGGAAGTGGTGGAAGTGGTGGAGGGTTTCCTGGCGGTGGATTTGGTGGAGGGTTTCCTGGTGGTGGTTTCCCCGGTGGAGGCAGTTTCTCTGGTGGGGGGACATTCAACAACGCCGATGCTTTCAAAATGTTTAATGGAATGTTTGGTAAAGGCGGCAGCGGTGGCGGTGGTGGCAGTGGTGGATTTGGTGGAGGCTTTGATTTCGGCAACATGTTTGGCGGAGGCGGGGGATTCGGCGGACAACAACAAAAACAAAAACAAAAGGCTCAACCGGTATTTCCCAAAGACGGTGCAGTGGTACCACTCGGCAAACCCAAATTTCCAGACAGCAAAGCCAAAAATGCATGGTTGATACTCTTCTACGATAAAACCAAGGCACAGCAAGGATCCACCACCGAGCAACACATTTCGCATGCATGGAATTTGGCCGAGGGATTGCTGAAAAAGTCTAAATCCAAAAATGGAATGATTTTCAAAGTCGGCGCCGTGGAATGCTCTGCGGAACAAAGCTTTTGTCAAAAGAAACTGGGCAAGGATGCGGACTTGCCGCGATTTGCCACCGTGCTCAATGGCAGGGTCCAACCCGTCAATCGTTCGGTTGCGACAAGTCCCAAGAAATTACACGATCATACAACACAGGCAATGCGTGGTGTGGATGGATTAGTTATTAATGTGAACTCAATGAAGCATATTCAAGAACGACTTTTATCGGCATCGGGCACGCCGGGACATCCGACGGTATCCATTCTATTATTAAGCGACAAATACGAAACATCACCAATCTACGCATCGTTATCGTACAAACATCGACACGATGGGTTTGTTGCCTTTGCGGAAAGTCGAGAGAGCAATTCTGCCATTGCAAAGGAATTTCCCAATTTCAAACAATACCCGACATTACTGGCGTTGATTGGTGATATGCCACTGGTGGATGAGTATAGTGGAGGGTCGTTTGATTTAGAGAGTCTATCGAAATGGATTGAGCGTTTGGCGAATAAGCATTTGAAGACTTCTTCTGGGAGCAGTAGTGGTGGTGGAGGTGATAGGAAAAAGAGGAAACAGAGAGCTCGATAGAATTTGTTGCTTTTGATAAATTTAGGTTGTAATGATTATTTCATAATAAACTGATGTTTGTATTAATAATAATAGAAATGACTTCCACAGCTTATGCTCGATAAATTGCTTTTATCTGATAGTGTTATCATAGGGACTAGAATATGGTTCTAAACTCCAATAATATGTTATGTCATGGTAGCTTTGGTAAACTCAAAAAATCTCGTGATACGCCCATGCTAGTAAAATACTCGACTTAATCTGCTTTTGCCTGCACTGCGGGTATATCTGTGCTGACCTTATTTGAAGTCTCTGGAGGCAACGTGATGAAGAGATAGCGAGAGATTACAGGAGCAGATGATGTGCTTACAAAAACTTTCATCTGCATTGGGAACACGGGGTCGCCCTACATTATCCATTCTCTATTTTTAAGCGACAAATACCAATCGTAACAACCTACGCATCGTTATCGTACAAACGTCGACTCGATGGGAGTAGGAGTGATTTGAAATTTTAAACTGTACCCGATCTTACGTGCGTTGATTGGTGATATGCCCTTGACGGTTGATGGACGAATATACTGGGGGTTGGTTTGATTTTGGAGAGTTCATCGAAATGGATTGAGCGTTTGGTGGAGATAGAAGTCGTCTTCTACAAGTAGTCGTGTACCATTTAAACAGTTACCGCCCGGCATCGCAGATTTGGTTTGCTAACCTAATGATGAGAATAGGGCTTCTGCTGCAGGAGGGAGAGCGGCAGATGAATTCGGAAGATGCATCATGGAGAGAAATGAATCATAGCAGTGTGCTACTACGCAATTAGATGTATGATGCTCCTTCTGTATCGGGAGCAGCAGGATCGACAAACTGACTGCATAATTGAGTTACATTTAATTTATTTGTTCTGGAAAGAAACAAACCTACAGCAGCCTTCAGCCTTGCTTAGATTTTGATATCAAAATAATCCCCCTGTACACAAGACATAAATATCTACCCCACATTTGAGCCCCGGGAGCTCATTTAAGACAGTTCTTGTAGTCATATGACAAATGAGTCCTGCAGCATTTAGCCTTTGTGTCATGCAAGTTATTAGTCTCATAAAAACCTGCCAATCCGCCACAGTCAGTTCCTCCAACAGTGCAATCCTTGTAGCAAGTCCCGTCCGACCATTTGACATACCACTTATCAGTACCAGCACCTGTAGCTGCAGAGGACCCCCCATTCTTGCAGCTAGTCTCAATCCATGAGTAGTGCATTTTGCAACATTCGTCAAGGGTGGCATAGAAGTAGATATCCGTTAGGGTGTCGGGAGCAAGAGTGGTGCCGGAGTTAACTTCACAGCCTTTGTTGTTGCCAGTCCAATCGGGGTAGTATAGACCGGCGTTAGCGGAAGTGGCTGTAGAACCGTTGCACTCAGCGAGCTTGTAGTTGAAATGTGTTTCACAACACACATTCAGTTCATCGTACAGCCACATGGCTGCATTATTAATCATGTACTCAGGAGCTGCACCATCATTCTTGCAGGTCTTATCAACAGTCCAATCGGCATAGTACTTCGAACCAGAAGAGGCCGCAGAAGTCCCATGAGAAATACTTGTGCCTCCAACGCCTCCCAAACAACTTGCCTCATTCCATGAGTAATGTTCAGCACAGCAGCTAGCCTTATCGCTGAAGATAAAGTTGGATGGGTTTTGCACCATGTACAAAGGCTCATTGCCATCACGAAGACATCCCTTGTTAGTTCCTGCCCAATCAGGGTACCACAAAGTTGTGGCACACTCTTGAGGATGGCTGCCAACACATTCTTGCTGATTCCAAGAGGCGTGCTGCGTGCAGCATTTTTCGAGTGTGGTAAAAAGCCAGACAGAGGGATTAGCCTCCATCCATGCAAGCTGTCCGCCATCATTAAGACATTTACCAGATGTGGACTGATCAGGGTAGAAGAGATTGACACTAGGAGAGGGGGTGGGAGCACTGGAAGGGGTGCAACTTGGAGTGCCCGAGGGTTCACTTGAGGGCATACTAGAGGGCGACTCGGATGGCATGCCACTGGGTTGTTCAGATGGTGTCTCTGAAGGTAGAGAAGACGGCAGAGAGGACGGCAACCCAGATGGCATGCCACTGGGTTGTTCAGAAGGTTTCTCAGATGGCATGCCGCTGGGTTGTTCAGAAGGTTTCTCAGATGGCATGCCGCTGGGTTGTCCGAATGGCGACTCAGATGGCTGAGATGAGGGTTGGCTAGATGGAGATGATGTGACAGGAAGAGACTCAAAAACACGGACGTAGCCAGGGCCGCGTGACATTCCCTCCATTTCCAAGGCACCAATGGCAAGAACATTGCCGTCTGCTGAAAGGGACATAGAGAACCCAGACCGATCACATGCGGCCTCTCCGTCAATATCCTGTCCAACTTGGGTCCAGCTATTACCATCAAGCTTGAAAACACGGACGTGGCCAGACATGAAGCCATTTCCATCATTGTACGGGGCACCCACAGCAAGAACATTGCCGTCTGATGAAAGGGACACAGCGCTCCCAGACTGATCATTTGCGGCCACGCCGTCAATATCCTGTCCAACTTGGGTCCAGCTATTACCATCAAGCTTGAAAACAC
>JALLPH010000475.1:0-18819 GCA_036939855.1 Cyclotella choctawhatcheeana
TTGTTCAAGATGAAACCCGGCCAACCTAGAATGGGCCTAAAAGAACAGAATGGTACATCATTCAACTACCAACGATAGCAAAAAATAATGAAGGCAGCACGTGTCCTTGCCTTTTTATCCATTGTGTACCCCACAGCTGCCTTTATCGGTGGCAAAACTCCCTCAAAACACAAGGCCTGCGTCTCTCCTCTTCAAGCCTTTCCATACAAAATCGGTGCCAAAACCGAGGGAGTACTAATCAACAATCGTTTCATCGTCGACTCCTTGAAGAAATCCTTACCCGCAGATGTAGAAATGTCTGAAATTGCCTTGCTACGATTTGCACTCGCCTTTCCCGATGAAAATGAAGCAGAAGCAGCATTGAAGAAGGCAATTCAATGGAGGAAAACAACAGGGAAACATATTGTCGATGCAGCTCAAGAGGCCGTATCCAAAGCCACAGCAAATGGGGGGTGGGAAAATGAAGTGGTTCGAGATATGGCTCCACATGCATCATTGATAAACAATTATATAACTCCCAAAGCAGTGATTACTACCAGTACAGAAGATGGTGACTTGGTGTATGTTATTCGTGCTTCGCAGATTGATGATAAAGAAATGATGAACAAATGTACTGTGGAGCAAGTTTGCGATTTCTTCATGTATGCTAAGGAAGTGCATAATATTGTTGCTAATGAAAGGTCTGCCAAGACGGGAAGGATGTGCAGTGTTCTATTCGCGTGAGTTAGGTGTTGCACAATATTGTGATGTATTTTTCAACATAAAAAGTCTGATTGGACATTTGATCTCTTGTTATTCAGAAATGATATCAGTGGAGTACGTAAAGCTCCAGATAAAAGGTTTTCAAAGGCATTGACATCAAGCAGTGATCAATATGAAGATTTGTACCCCAGCTTAGCGGGTCCCACTATGATTCTCAACCTGCCTCTTATACTTCAAGCATTTGTTGGCTTATTGAAACCACTCTTCCCCAAAAGTGTTCAGGAAAGGTTGCTGTTTAAGAGAGCACCCGTGTTAGCGTCGTTGAAGGAGTTGACTCCTTTGGCTGAAAATATGGACGTTAGGTTGAAATTTGTTCGTGAGGTGAAAAGTCTCTTGCCATAATATGATAATTATAGAGTTGGGGTGTTCTGCGGTAAACTGATCGAAACTCAATACTCCATTGGGAAACACTGCTCAAACAAAACTGCTGCAAAAGTTGGCATTCACTTCACAATTGCAATAAACAATTACAAAGGGTGATGAGCTTGGTACTAGTCATTAGACTTACTTTCTGATAATTTGAAGCGATCTCATCTTCGTCTCCTTAAAATTAACAAGTATGGTACCAGCAGCTAATTCTTACAACCTTCTGAATGCCTCTTTGGGTAAGCACGCCAATGCATCATCTTTCGCACAATCTACTCCTGTAGAAACATCCACCGTTACCCCCTTTTTATTGATGTTATTATGCTTTGGTGTCTCATACCTTGCAATGGTGACAGCCACTCCACCATTATTATCATCCAGTTGACGAATAGTTTGCACTATACCCTTTCCAAACGTCTGTTCACCAGCGACTACAGCACGCTCATTTTCTTGCAGACATGCAGTCATCACTTCCGCTGCACTTGCAGTATTGTGATCTACAAGAATTGTCAATGGAGTTGTAAGGTCAAATCCATCTGATAATGTAGCTTGTGAATCGACTACTCCACTTTTGTTAACCACAAAAACTACAGGTTTATTGGCATCTAAGAATAGAGATGCTGTATCAACTCCTCCTGGAAGCAGTCCTCCGGGATTACCACGTAAGTCCAAGACATAATATTTGACACCCTTTTTTTTCAAGTCCTCGAGGGCTGACTTCACAGTCTCCGCAGTTGTTCCGCTAAAGCTCTTGATGCGAACAACACCAACTTTGCCATCTAACCCGCTCTTATCGCCGACATAACTCCTAACTGAAGTAATTTTGATAGGTTCGCGTGTCAGAATGTAATCAAACTTCTTTCCATCTCTTTCTACCGTCACACTAAGGCGACTCCCCGCCGGTCCGCGAATAGACCCAGCCACATCATCTGGAGTTGCCTTCCCATCCATAAAATCCACTCCATCCACTGTCAACACCACATCGTTCGGCCTAATCCCTTCTTTAGCTGCGGGACCACTCAATTCAACATCACCGATAATGACACGATCATTATCATTATTCATTGCCAATTCGACACCGACTCCAAAGACATTGCCGGTGGCGGCATTGACCATACTATCGTACTTAGATGGGCTTAAATACCGTGTGTATCTATCGCCTAATGTAGATAACATCTTATCCACCTCGGCTCGAGCCTCTTCCATATTCTTATACTTTTTGTTGATGGCATCTTGTCTAAGTTGGAACCAGTTTTGACCATTGAATGTTCTATCTAGGTACGAGTTGTCGACGGTACGCCACGCCTCGGCTATGAAACGCTGTTCGGGGGTGAAGGATGCAAAGTCGGCTGAGTGGGAGGGCAGAGGTGATAATAGCGTGGTTGTAGTGATTGATGCGGCTAGTATTGCCGAGAGGAGTTTGTTTGGGTTACTGGTGGGCGTTGATGATGTGTCGATATCGTTTTGGACTGACAGTACAGGTTTATGATGTCTTTGAGAGGAGAGTCCATCAATTAGATTTGGAATTGAAAAATGGTTGAATCCAAAGCCACTTGTGGCTGATATTGCTGCCAGTGCAGCAGCTATGCGTAGCTGCCGGTATCGACTTGGCGACATGGTTTTGAGATCTACCTATCAGCCTCGAGGCCTCGATCAGGTGCGATGTGCGATGACGATGATGATGCCCGGGTCCCGCGTCTATCTCCCGTCACCCGTATCGTCATCCCGTATCCCGTCTCGCCCCCGCCCCGGGCCCCGGCTTCTCCCGCCCACATTTTATGCTCCGTTCAACGCACCCATTCTTTTGTTGTGTGAAATGAATCAATGAAGTCTGAAAGTGCCACACTTCCACCGATATGAAACCCTTTTCAATCCCATGGTAGATTCTTCCTTTAGAGAGAATGAGAGCCACAAGTAACTCCTCAGCTCGCGTTCAGAAGCTACGTGAGCAACGTGCTCGAGCAAATGCTGCAAAAGCCGCAGCAGCATCATCCAATGACAGCACTTCGGCCCCAAAAACTGCTCTTTCCGCACGTACACCCACAGCTCCCGTGACAAGTGATACTGGTCCGTGGAGGGTTAAAGACGATAAATTCAAGTCAACAGCACGATCTGATGGCAATAACCCGACATTGAACCGGTCAAGACGTGTTCAGAGAACAATGAAATCAAATATTAGTAATTCAGAAGCAATAATGGAATCCAACGGAATATCTCATGCTACAGGTAAAGTTGTCGGTGCAACGTCTAATGACGAGTGGTTTCGATACACTAATGGTTCGACGGATAATAAATTGCGCTCTACATCTGGTCCAAGAAGTTCAACCCCACAAAAGAAGCCAGTCAGTCTAAAGTCGAATAATATTTATAAGGAACTGAAACAAGCAGTGAGCCCACCACCATATCCAAAGGATGAGGGGTTCCAATCTGCTAAAAATCGGTTTGAAAGTGCAGACAATACAACTCAACATGCATCGCCTGCTTCTACGGTGAACGAAGCTCATATTGTTGAAGAGAAGAAGGGCATAGAAGTGTCTACTTTTAACACTAGCTCAAGCAGGAAGACAATGTCTTCGCTTCCAGTCACAACAAAATCATCTAAATCAGTTGCGACTTCTCCACCGCCTTCTAGAGTTGCAGCGAATCCGTTCATATCAAACGATAGGAGCAATAATTCGGTTGAAAATAAACGGGTCAATAAACTTGAATCCATTCAGGGGACAACACAGTTAAGAGCAGCACTTATACATACAAATAATGAACCAGTCAAGAATTCTACTGCAGTAATGAAGAGGGCCAACTCTACGTCTTCTGCGCATTCATCTTCTAAAAGTTTTACACCTCATGGGACAACACAGTTAAGAGCAGCACTTGAACCAGTCAAAAATCCTGCTGCAGTAATGAAGAGGGCCAACTCTACGTCTTATGCGCATTCTTCTTCTAAAAGTTTTACACCGGAACCATTATTGCAAAGAAATATGTCTGTGCCGAGAGTCTCTCCCTCGACGCATAACCACGAAGCAGCTACACCAGTGAGGAGAAATACCAGCGCCCCTGTGAACATTATATCTCAATCATGTAACCAGTCCACAACATCACCAATAAAAGCAGTAACTCCCTCGCCGTCAAGGTCTAAAATTCAATTCAATGGCAGCGGTACTCCGATCTGGGTTCACAATTCTTTACTAAAAGTAGCCGGATATACCCAACATGGATGGGAATGGATTCGTGCCTACCTGCAAGACTCGACATCCAAAGTCTCTATTACTGTGATATTGGCAGCAGACGGATGTTCATATAGTGTACCGAAACGAGAAGACTTTATATTGATGGGAAATTCATGGTGGTCAGGAGAAGAAAGCAGTAATCGAAAGGCTTCATCTCCAACATCTATAGTTCAATTTGAGAACAGCTCTTCTGATTTACAAAATTATGGGATGCCTCCAGCCGATTTGGTTGAGTTGGTTCACCTCCACGAACCAGCCATTGTCCTATCTTTACGTGCAAGATATGAACAGAATTTGATATATACCTACACTGGAGCAATTTTATTGGCTTTGAATCCCTTCAAAAACCTGGATCATTTGTATACTAGAGATGTCATGGATTTATATTCGACAAATAATAACAGTGGAGCTTTTGGCATGAATTCTTCAACGGGAGAGGACCAACCAGTCAGAGAAAAAATACCGCCGCATGCATATGCAGTGGCTGAGAGAGCATATAGTTGCATGATACGTTCCTTGGAGGAATGCGATGATAGCACACCATGTAATCAGAGTATTTTAATTAGTGGTGAAAGTGGTGCGGGAAAAACAGTCACAACAAAAATCATCATGAGATACCTGACAATCGTATCACAACATCACAAGAACGGCCCAAATGAATGTAATAAAGGACTAAGTGTTGAAAACCAAGTACTTCAATCTAACCCAGTCCTTGAATCGTTCGGAAATGCACGAACAATTCGCAACGACAACAGTAGCAGGTTCGGGAAATTTATTGTCATGAAATTTAGTGGTAGATCTGGTACACTATTAGGTGCCTCGATTCATTTCTATTTGCTTGAAAAAGTGCGCCTCGTAAATGTTAATCCCGGCGAACGTAATTATCATGTCTTTTATGAGGTGCTGTCCGGGATGAGTCTTGAGGACAAGAAACGGTACATGCTTGCATCAAACTTTGGCAGAGGAAGCCAACCTTTGACAGTGACTGATTTCAATATGACATCAATGTCTGGTAGTTTTGATCGAAGCCGAGATGGTGTGCAAGATTTAGAGACGTACAAAGGACTGCGGACGGCGATGAACATCATTGGTTTTAGTTGCGACGAACAAAATAGCATTTTTCATGTTGTAGCAGCACTCCTTCACGCATCGAATCTGAGGTTTGTAACAGAATCAAGATCACATGATGATGAAGGATGCGTTGTATACGAAAAAGATGGTACTTTTACTGCAGTAGCAAGTCTTCTTGGTGTCTCGGAGGATGCTCTAAAAGGTGCTCTAACATCAAGTATGATTGAGGCTGGTGGAGAGAAGTTAGTCAAAACACTTTCTAAAGAACAGAGTGAAAAGGCACTAGAAGCATTAATGAAGGCAACATATGCTGGATTATTTGCATTCATTGTGAAGAGTATAAATGAGTCGATTGAAGTGAGTGGATGCAATGGCGAAACAGAGGCAAGCATTGGCGTCCTAGATATATTTGGCTTTGAATCATTTGAAAACAACTCTTTTGAACGTGAGTTGATTGCGCTATTCAATCTTTGTTTACTAGGACCGGTGGCTCACACCACATTTACTATTTTGTCATTCAGAACTGTGTATCAATTACTGCAACGAAACACTCCAACAGCAATTCAATCGTTTTGTATTCAAGGCAGAGCAGGCTGAATATGAGTACGAGGGGATCAAGTGGTCGAATATCCAGTTCACGGACAACCAGGAGGCGTTAGATCTAATTGAAGACGTTCGCTGCGTGTTGGATGAACAGTGCAGGCTCCCGAAATGCACCGACAGTTCGTTTGTCCGTGCTGTGTATGATAAGTGCGAGACAAATGCTTATTTTGAAGCATCACAAATGCAACGGTCGAAGGTGAGAAATGTATAAGACGAATAAACCTGATAGTACTCGCCTTCAACTAAGATCTCTGACTCTCTCGCATTGTGCTGTCTACAGGGAACGTTTGTTATAGTACATTATGCAGGTCAAGTAGCTTATAACAGCTTCGGCTTTCTAGTGAAAAATAAAGATGAACTTCCCAAGAGTGCCAGTGATTTGTTAGCTTCTTCGTCGGTTCCTTTCATCGCAAACCTGTCCACCATGGTCACTTCTTCTCCTTCGTCAGATGGTTCTCTAAAGAGGTCACCTAGCTCAGTTGGTCAATCCTCCGTTAGTAGTCAGTTTGCGTCACAGCTGAAAGACCTCAAATCAAGAATTTC
This sequence comes from Cyclotella choctawhatcheeana, assembly GCA_036939855.1. NCBI lineage: Eukaryota > Bacillariophyta > Thalassiosirophyceae > Thalassiosirales > Thalassiosiraceae > Cyclotella > Cyclotella choctawhatcheeana. Next base: position 6,573 of record JALLPH010000475.1, read on the forward strand.
TCAAACGGGCCCCCACTACATCAGGCAAGTATCTCTCTGGGTTTCCTAGTTTTCAGATTCATTGGCCCTCACTAATTCAATCCATGATTCTTCCAGGTGTCTTAAACCGAATGATAGTCTTTCCCCGGACCATTTTGATGAAACCCTAATTGCACATCAGCTGAACTGTGCCGGAGTTCTGCCTGCAATGAAACTTGCAAGGGCAGGTTACTCAATGAGATATCAGCATAATTCATTCATAAATCGATTCCGTGTCATAGTCAACCCACAGCTCTCTTCTGAACCTAAGATTGTACGGATGAGGTTGACATCTAGTAGATTGCTCAGCTTGTTATCTGAAAAGCTAGAAGTTCAAATGAAGAAGCGTGGTTGTTCTAGCTCCATTGGTGGCTCTTCGAATTTGGTTTCGTGGGGCGTGCAGATAGGAAAGACTAAAGTATTTCTTCGGGAGCCTGCTTTTGCTGCTCTTGAGGATTTACGGATGATAACAATCAGCACTTCAGCCATACGACTACAATCTCTGATGAGGGGTTACCTCTATCGATGGCACTCCTCTAGAGCAATCATTATCCAAAAATACTATAGATCGTATTCAAAATGGATGCACTTCCAGAATATCATGTATCTGTCGATATGGTGCCAAAGATTCTGGAGAGGTGGCAAAGTTCGTAAAAGCTTCAGTTCCATGATAGAAAATCGTGCTGCTGTTGCCTTGCAATCATGGTGGAGAACATGTTCTGAATGTTTGGTGCACCAGCAAGTGACAAACGCATCAATCGTTCTCCAGTGTGCATTCAGAATGCGTATAGCAAAGAGGATGATACGTCGATTGAAAAGAGAAGCAAAAGACACTCACCTGATTGCTCAAGAAAGAGATAGGCTTCGAGTTGAACTTAAACAAATGAAACTAGAGCTTGAAACGATGAAAGTTGATGACTCTCAGAGTCAGTCAGAAGAGATTAGACAGCTCTATCAACAATGTGCCAAGAAGGACCAGGAACTGCAAGAACTGCGAGAGCAAGTGGATTCTCTGTGCGGTAACAAAAGTGCCACGCTCACACTGCCAAGCACCATCCTAATATCGCGCAATGCATCGCCATCTTTGGGTTCAATGTCGCACAGCAAGCATGCCCAGTTGCTCACCTCACGAAATTTACTTGATTCAGAATCAAATCTTGAAGAATTGGAATGCTCGCGGATTTCAAAGAAAGACGACTCGTTTGATCACAATCAGATCAATGACTTAGAGCTTCCACTTCATCACGCAATCATACACAATGACAAAAAGATGTTTTTGAAAGAAGTCAAGCATTCTTCTGACATTGATATTGAAATCAATGCCATAGACTCCTATGGGCGGTGCGTAGTCATTTTGTATTTGCTGCACATTCCAGTGATATCTTCTAATCCTCTTGTCTACTTCCACAAAAATTATAGAACACCGTTGCATGTTGCTGCTTTTGCTAACAATATAGAGTTTGTTCAACTCATACTATCACACCATGTCGTGTTGAATAGCCAAGATTTTTCGGGGAACACTGCACTCCATCTTGCAAAATCTTTTGATATTGCGACGGTGCTACTGCAGAATGGGATCAATCCTAATATTCCAAATTTGGATGGGGTCTCTGCATTGCATTTAGCAGTCAATATGATGGATTATTCATTGGTGAAGTGCCTACTTTCTCACGGGGCTGACGTGACGACAGCGGATGATGTCTGCTGGTACACACCGCTTCATCTAGTTGCACATAATATGGATACAATGGAAAACCATATGTCAGTTCGAGGGCCGATTGCCGAGCTCTTGTGCGAAGCAAAGCATCCCTCTATTCCTGATATGAATTACCAGGATAGAGAGGGCAATACCCCACTCCATCATGCAGCATCACTCGCGGAAGAGGATGCAGGAATTCTTATCTCTATTTTCATTGAGAATGGCGCTTGTCCTAAGATTGCCAACAATAAGGGGCAAACACCAATCCACATTTACTGTCACAACAACTCGATTCGAAAGTATGTCTTCTATCATGAAGTGTTGCAACTAATGCTAGAGAAAGGAGATCCCAATCAGCAATCATTGAGTGGCTGTACGCCCTTGCATTTGGTCTTATATCATAATGATTTCATATCGGCTAGTCTACTAGTTCGATTTGGGGCAGAAATAAATATTCCTTGGCGGAAGCCTCTGAAATGGGTTGCATTTTGGTCTGATATGGAATCTGATGTGGTGCTGCCGCTCGATATGATTGAAGATTTGCATGTGCTCCATTCTCTCCTGGTTGAGATATCTACTCCCCAAAGTTTTGCTGCACATCGAACTAAATGTATGCACTGTAAGATGAAATACAGATTGCTGAGCAGAAAAAATAACTGTGCAAAATGCGGGCGTTCGATATGTGGGAGATGTTCGGCATCATTACAAGCATCTTTCGTCCCGCATCGTGGTAGCACGAGAAATAAAAGAGAGACGCTTGTAAATGTATGTATCTTGTGCGAGTCTATACAATTGTCGAACAGTGGGACTTCTGTTACTCGCTCTTTCTTGAATGATGACAATCCATCCGAACTAAGTATTGGGACGATATCAATGTAGTGCTGCGCTCAATGAAATATTCGTAGTCATAATGTTTTCGGTCATAAATACTTATCTCAAGTTCCAAAGTTAAGAGAGGATACGACTGAAACCATTTCACATGATAGAAATAGGTAGTCATGTTAAAAAAACGTTCACGTGGAATGAGTGAGGCTCTCAGCTCGAAAGCAGTGTGCTCTGAGATGATCATACACGCACTCCGCCACTGTTACTACCATGAGTTATAAGAACGAAGATTCGGAAGACTTGAATGCGGCTAAGGGAAAGATTTTCGTGGCGCTCTCCAGTTTTTTAGATGATGCCACATCACGTGGATGGATTAAAGCCAAGGATGCTTTAGATGCCGCTGTAACCGAGTCTACAGATTGTTATGCGTCGGCAGTTGCTGCACGATTCAAAGTGAAGTCAGCTGCTCCACTCGTAAAGGGGACTAGCTTGAACGTAAAAGCTACAGGAGGCAGGGCTCACCTCCAAAAGAAAGGTAGCACAGCCAACTTTTCACCGGTGCAAACTATCCAACCGATTCGATTGGATAAACTCTTCATGGCTCATCAAGTTAAGCCGGATCAAATCTTTAACCAAACTTCATCAGTCGAGGAAATCGAGACTGTACTGAAAGAGCGTGTCAAGCTGTACGAGTACAAAGATGGTATTTGGGTTGAATTAGATTCAAACCATAATCAGGGTAAACGTCATTTTAACAATCTTCAACTGAACAAGCATAACGGAAAACACACTACGTACAGTTTGTCGATTGGTTATGCAGGACGTGTTCGAGTATGGTGCTCCATGAAAGGTATGGTGTTTGAGAAGGGGCAGCAAGGTAAAATTTCATGTGGTATCATCTTTGCGGTGCCATTGGATGACGAGGCCAAGGAAAATGCTGCTGAAGGGAAGGTGTCGAAGCAGTTCGCCATTAAGGTCAATGCAAAGCGCGTGGATGGTTTGTTGGAGACTCTGAACAGTGTTGCGAAAAATGGTACTCTGATGAAGCAGCACGATAATCATGCATCGAGTGATGGTACTTTATCTGATGATATCATAAATAATTCCATCACCGAAAAAGATGATATGAATATGAATGAAAAAAGATTGTATAAATTCAAAGCAAGGCCAGTTCGCGTCACTGATGAAGAACCCGAGGACAACTTCACCTGCTTTGTATTAGACAAACATAACCATTCCACTGTCTATGCGGAGCAATTCGACGAAGGAACGCTAGAGCTACGAAGTAATTCTTCTGGTAAGCATAGACTTGTTTGGTACGATAACAATGCCACCGACGGGGTTGTTCTAACTTGGGAAGAAATTGAAGGTAGAGAAGTAGCTGTCCAGGACTTCAATATAACCCCGGCGTATGGAACTGAGTGCATTGTAAGATTTGTCGCTATACTCATGAAAGAGAGAATCACTAGTGATTATTACATGATTCGCTTGAGGTCTACAGAGGTGGTAGTGAAATTGTACAACAAGCTCAAGGAAGTTGGCATGGTTGATATGAAACCGCATCGGGGGTTATCAGAAGTGTCCCGTGAGGTCTAAAAAGGTGATGAATACATCTACTTAATGTTCATGTGGTGAATAAAGAAGGAATGCAATGTTTTGTGGCTCAAGAGTAGACACTATTGGATCTAGTTGGAACATTTCTTTCAACAACATATTGGTCGTCTGTTTAATATATCGTGCATTCTCTTCAACTTTCGCTCTCAATTCGAGCCTGTTTGTCCGCATAATATATACACTAAAAAACAGGATTTTACAAAATCGACTTAATCTGACTTTCTCTTTACTGCCATGATACCTCAGGAAAGCGTATGGTGAATATTGTTTTGAATCATTCTCCTGTTAGACCGTTCGATTGCTGACTCTGTGGAAACCCTTCTTATAGTATCACCTTCTTCCAGTGCTTTAAGACTTGCCCGTGTAACCAAACCAACACATGTTCCCTCTCCGTCGATGATGATTAACTGTCTTAAACCGTTAGTGCGAAATAATTCATCTTAAATGAAAACTCATGGTTAGGACCAAAGTGTGACAAAATTATTTGTGGCAGAGAACTCACATGCACGTTGTGCGCTTCCATTTTCACCAAATGTGATCGGAGAGATTGACATGAGAGGAAGAAGATCTATACGTGAGTTTTCACAACCTACATCCTCTTTAAAATGCTGTGTGATTTCGTCATTGGTCACTTCATCTAACCTGCCGAATTGTAGGTCTGAGTATCTCAACTCTTCATTTTTGGGCGATTCGTCGGTAGCTTCATCAAGGTTTTGTATCCAAGCATTCTTGTTCCATAATATGGCCATTAATGACTCACGGCTAATGGAGCCTAAAACCTTCCCATCCGTATCTGTGATAACGAAATCAAGCTGTTGAAAAGTCCGAAGAGTTGATAAAATATCACTCACTCGCATACAAGCTTGCATATGAACAAAATCTTTTGACATGATATCCTTTGCACGCAAAACAGTGAATTGGGTTGATTCTGGCGGTGATGCTTCGAGGAATGGAATTTGACGTAGCTTCAAAATCTCATCGTAAATGCCTTGACTCCTTACTAATCTATTACCAATCCATCTGGAAGTTAGGCATACAATCATTAATGGACTTGCAAATGTGGCTTGGTTGGTTGTTTCCATTATGATGACAGTTAAAGATACGAGAACGCGAATGACACCGTTGAGTGCAGCGGCGGAACCGACGATTGCATACGTTCTAACGTCAAACATTTCTGGTGATGTCAACGCAAAAGATCTACCCCACGCAGCCCCGACAAAAAGAAGAGGAATGAAGATCCCCATCGAAATACTGGCCCCGAAAGTTAAAGTCAAAAGAATCAGCACGACCAATCCCGATATTATGCATGATTTGGCAGAGAAAGCAGACATGTCTTCCCAGTATAGCAGATTTATCGCAATAGGCAAGGGCTGACGCAGAAGTGTTGCAAGGTCATTGTACTGATCCTCGTCGCAATTCAGTTGGACAAAGTATTCTCCGTCTCGCATATCCAAAGGCTTGCATTCACTCATCCACTCAACAGTAGGAATCCAAGCCAAGGCAGTTGTGGCCAAAACTGAAAGGAATACAATCTCCATGATTTTTCTCTTTACATTCGATATATATGATCTTCGGACTTTGCTCAAGTATTTGGATGCTTCAACAAACATAGCACCCATGACACCACCAAATACACCAACCAAAGCAATGACAAAGTAATCATAAAATCCAAACAGGGGATACGTTCTCATACTGTCTTCTTTTTGACTGGGCAGTCCATTAAATCTCGCCAAAGATAGGGCAAATGGCTGGGATGTACTCATTGATGTCGCTCCTTCATTATCGAAAATGCTGATTAAGTAGTCCGCCACAACAACAGTCACAGCTGCATAGAAACATCGTGACATTAGTTTCGATGTTATAAATGATGCCCCTTCTTCCGCTACGAAAAGAATTCCTCCAATAGGAGAAAGAAACGCTGCCGTTACACCCGCTGCTGTCCCAACCGCAGCGAAATCTCGCATAGCCCTCCAAGATCTTAATTCTGCATAATGCGTTGGCAAAATTCTACATGCATTCTCTCCAATAGCCATTCCAATGAAGATTAGTGGGCCTTCGACGCCCACTGGTAACGCTGAAGGCACTGCGAATATGAGTGATGTAGCTTTGCATGCCGCCGATGATAGTTGTGTGCAATATGGAATTTTGATCCCATTTAGTACTGCCTTGGCTTCCGCAATACCCGATCCGGCAGCAACTGGTCTCAGTAGAGCAACGGGTATGAGAGCAAGCAGGGAGAATAGAAGAGAAAATCCCAAGTACCGTCCATAAACTTTCGCTGTCATGTCAGCATGGATTCCGTCTGGTGATAAGAGGGATACATACCAGCTCGACAAAAGATTGGCAAGCCAAACTACAAAGAATTTAACAATGGCAGTCACGATTCCTATCCCAAAAATAAGGATACCCATTAGACAATGGCATTTGTGTTGGTAGAGTGGACTGTCGCTGCAGATTCTCTCATTCGGTGTGTTCTGTTTTTGAATAGATAGTTTTCGTTCGTTCCATAATTCGTTGTCATAGTATTCATAGCTCACGGTCTTCATGCCCGATGAATGTGTCAATGGCACGCCGGACACGGGACGCCGCCGCAAAGATGAAGTCGACGATGCGTTAGTCGTTTCCTTTTCTCTGAACTCATCGTTTTGCAGCTCTGGGACGGAACTCTCACAAACTCCGTCCTGGTGAATTATATCAGGATCATCATTCACCGATTGTAAAACGTCAGTTTCATTGACGGGGTTGCCTTCAACTGAATCATCCTTGACTTCCTCTGACATCGATTGGGCTCGGGTGTTCTGTTTGAGAAGTTATCAGGATCTGTGATCTATGAGTCTACCTACTACCTGCCTCAGCCATCCATAGAGAGAAATCTTGATTTACCTCTCAGGGCCAGATAAAGAACGCGTAGATACTTTGTTAGAATACACAAAAAGCATCCAGGTAAAATATCTGAATATGATGTGGTTGGTCTGACAAATTCTACACTCTGAAATTGATTCGTTTATTCGTTACTGGCGGCAGCTTACAACATATTTCAATGGTACGTTAAAGACCGTGGTTCAAGCAAGAGATGGTTCAAGCATAAACAGCATTGGGTTTGTGGTGAGAGTTTGGTGCATAGACAAAAATAGTTTAGTACATAATATTCATATCCCCAATTGCATTGGGAGACTTTCAAATCATACAACTCTCCTCCTTTACTGCAGTACCACCACTGACGGGTAGTTTTTGATTTTCCTCATCATCATCTGAGTCGCAAAGATCAATGACATCAGTATTTTGCACAATACTGTTGTTCGCCCTATGATGCCCGGTGTGTAATTTCTCGGACTTGACTCTGACATAGTTCTTCTCTTGAGTCGGCTGGTCATCATCTTCGTCGTTACAGAAGTCAAAAACGGCGCCTGAAAAAGAAAGGGTTAGGGTTGGCAAATTTCAGAGTTAGGGCTGGTTAATAGAAATTCTCTCACCCTTCTGTTTTGCTTCCTCTAGCTTACGTCCAAGGCTCTGTTCAAAGGTCTCAACACCTAAAACATCTAACTCGATATCTTCACGCTCGATGCCAAGAAGTTTGCATGCCGACTGCTGTTTATCAACCAGCTCATTGAGATCGGGCAAAAGAGCATTCCTGCAGTCACGCATTATTTTCATCAACTCGGGGTCCATTGCTGCAGTTTTGTCTGTCTTGTTGTTATCCCACAAAATTGAGAACACACTGTCAATTGACTTGGAAATGACCTTTTGTTACAGCAGAAAACAAATTCATAAGTAAGGTAACAACGAATCAAGAACACACATCTTAACAGCATCAATGCACATACCTCTGAGGTTGCCGTAATTAAGCCCTTCAGTCGATCTATCATTGACTTGATGCCGTTCAAAAGTAAAGCACTGGCATCGTCAAACATCCCACGAACAACCATCTGGCTTCTGGTAGACATCGCACCTTTCATTCTGTCGAAACGACCAGATCCTCTCTCAACCCCCACGCATGCCTCATATGTCGTCTTCATTTTGTCTTTGACTGATGGAAGCAATTCACGGCTGAGTTCGCGCTGCGAATCTTGATTGACGAAAAAAGTACATGATGAAGCGATTACAACACGTAGATTCATGATACATGCAATAATATTTCCTTACCAACTGCCAAGACTTGCATCCTATGAAAGGCTGATTTGAGAGCTGATAATGCAGATCTATTTGCAGTGTTGAGCATCGATGCAAGTCGGCCACTATCGACTCCAAGCTGCCGAAGACCATTAGCAAGAGATTGACATGCCGTAGTACAAAGTTCGAGCACTTTCTTCTCGGCATCATTAAGGAGCCTTCTAATCAAGGCATCAAGAACGGCTTGCCACTCGGTGGAAAACTCTTTCTCCATGGGATCGCACAATTCCTGATTTCATATCGTCAAATAGTGAGAAGCTATCAGCGATGAATAAAATAAATTAAACAGCTGCCCATCAATGCTTACCTGATTGAAATCAATAGGGCCCACCGAAGGACTCGTATAAACGCCATCCCGTCTCGCCACAGCATTATAAGTACTCCAATACAAACCTATGGGATAGAACCGGTCAAATGAAGAATACGATCAAGAAGAAAAGCACAGCACAATGGTGCAACCTACCATTTTTATCTGGTCTTCGCTCATCTTTGGTTCTCCTGCTTTTCGATCCCCATGAATGCACAGTAGACATCGCCTCTTGACCTCCTTTCAACGCACCAGTCTTTAGTGAGGCAGCGAGATTTTGATCAATCTTCTTGTCTAGTTCTTTCTTGAAGTTCAATGAGATTGGCTCGATGGATGCGGAAAGATTGGACATGGCTGTTTGAAATACAGACTTCATCCTAAGACCCGACCTGCCGGTTGGGACGTCTTCGATATCCCCGGCAATGAGCTTCACACGATCGAGCAAATCTTTAGTATTCTCAACAAACGCCTTGACCGATGATTGGCTGAAACTTGCTGTGCATTTGTGAACATGAGAACGAAGCTGTGGAATTTGAGTGTTATGAGCACTTGAGAAAGTACTTGGTGGTCCATCTCTTCTTGGCTTAATACTCATCAATTTCAGGTAGTCATTCGCTGAGATACAAAACACATCCAAGCCGAAGTCATCTGGGAGTGCATTTTTGTTGGTTTCATCAGAATCGTCCATGTCGTCATCATCCTTGCGGTACAGCTCTTTCAGGCCCGATTTGAAATCCTCCTGTAGGCATCGCTTGCTGTACTCGTTTCGAACTTCAGCGCAAATTGATTTCAGCTTCTTTTGAAGACTGTCACATCGGGCTTGATCTTGATCCAGGATACTGCTGTTCTTATCCTTCCATATTGCCAACTCTTCGTTCGCCTGGTCAACGGCTGCCTCCTTTGAAAGCACAAGTGTCTTCAAACTCGTAACAAGTGTCAATGTCTCATCACGTTCCTCTTCATCATCGCAATCTTCTGCTTCCTTTTGTGCCTCATTAAGATCGTTCAAAGTTTCCTTCAGTTCTAGCTTTGCATCTTCAAGTTGGGCGTCCAAGTCTTCCTTCTCTTGCTGCTTGCTGTTGATTTTACTTTCAAGTTGAGCAATGACATCAGCCAGCTCGCACATCTTCTCCCATCTACCGGCTACCTCCTCTGCAATATCCTGATGGTCTCGCATAGTCTCAGTAGCCTCGAGGTCATCTGTTTGAGTACATATGAAGAAGATATTCCCATAGTTTCCATCCATGAGCAGACGCCTCTTGAACTGCTCTCCCATCAGCTCTTTCGCAGTGCCATCGTCAACTGCACGCTTGATAGAAGCCACGATCGCAATTTGGTTACAGTTTTGCAGGTACCTTTCAGCAACTTTGGCTCTTGCTGCGTTACTATCACGAATGCCTGGGAGATCCACTAGACACGCTCCTGTGGAGAGCACGTGCCACGGTCCTCGAAGCTCAACTTTATGAATGAGAGGCCAAGTCTGACGAGAATCGCCATTTCCTTTACGGTATACGTAGTTGTTAATTTCGGCCCTAAATTCAGTCGCCCATTTCTTCTTCGCAGTCTTGGCCTTGCGATTCATCTTACTGAAGGGTTTGAGGAGGTCTTTTGCCTCTACTGAACCAGGAGTTACCTCTCCTATGTTAACATAGATGGAATTGTTTTCCTTCTCGGGTTCTGTTGAAGTGAGTAACTTCTTCACTTGCATATCATTTGCTAGAATATGAAACACTCTCTCTGTCTCCATTTCACAAAACCTTTCCATGGATTTATTACCATACACTTGTTCGATTTTCTGCCAAGCTGCTGCTGCATCTGGCATGGCGTCCGGTTGAGGTGGCCTTGCATAAACTGTTTTATCTTGCGTTGAACACTCCTCGACAAGAACCTTAAGTTCTTTTCTCCAATCTTCTAGCGTAATAAATTCCACTTCCCCTTTGTAGACTGGGACTTTTTCATCTGGATGAGTAGATTCGTTGACGAGCTCGGAATTGTACACAAGTTCCACAACAGCAGCAGTACAGCCTCGGCTCCCAGAGGTTGGTAGCTTAAGACAAGTTAATCAGCAAGATGAGACATTTGGTTGCAAAAAAATTAAGTAACAGTGTTCGTTAACTCACCACAGATGCTTCTTCCAATAGGGCATTCAAAAGAGATGATTTACCCCTAAGTTAAAACAGTTGTATTGAATGAGTTTGAAATACAAATGATGGTGGAAACATTTTATTTGGCAAGACACTCACACCCCGGTATTACCAAGCACGCCAAACACCTACATATTCATTGGTATGTGTAAGATCATATGTTGTTGTTTTGCAATAGCATCCAAAATTATACATCAAAGATTGACTCACGGTTCTCGGTGTAACGTTACTTTCAGTCTCATTAATATCTTCCAACAACTCAATACGCCTCGTGTCGGTACAAAAGTTGGGATTCTCTTGTAGGATCTTTTTCAACTCAGAAAGCACCTGTTTGCTCTTTTCTTTGGCTTCATCGGCTTCTTTGTGAGGGTTTCGTTCGGTGAGAACTTCTAATTCTTCGTCCATGTCATGTGACTCTGTGATATGCCTCTCTGCATCACGGTCTTTTGGATTTGAATCATTTACATTCCCATTTTTCTCGCTCTTATCCGATTCGGCATTTGCATCAACATCAACTTTTTCGTTGGCAGCATCTTTGTCTTCGCTCCTCGGACGATTTGGGCTCAAATGATCTGTGATCACTCCAATAAACTCTCCTATCCCCCCTGCGTCTTCATTATTTTCGGCATCTTTACCCACTACCTCCGTAGACTCAGTATCCTCCAAGGGCACAGTAGATTCTGATGAAGATAAGTATTCTCCTTCCTCGTCATTTTTCTTTACAAACTTATCATCCAAATCCGTAGGCACCATGCCAACAGTATCTCCCTCTGTCATTCCCAAAGACTCGTCTGCTGTATCGGCATTTTCCTCCGACCGTTTCTCGAAAGGAGTTACAAATCCATCAGTCTTGGCACGTTTATTCTCGCACTCCTCCTCGACATCGTCCAATGCACGCTTATTATTATTCGCCACGGGTGCCCTCTTTGGAACAAGCTCTACCCGTACTCCCTTCTCAATCAAATTAACCGCCAACTTCTTCTTCTCTTGTTTCTCCGAAATGCGAATATTGTCTACCCGGAAGGCAAAGTCCGGATCTTCTCCCTCCATGTTGCAAGACGGGGGGAGCTGTTCGGTATCTAATTCTTCCAATACCAGTTGACGCACATCGGATAATGTGTGATGGGGTAATACTTCTATGTAGTTCTGTTCTCCGTTAGAATGGAGGATTAGGTCTCGAGTCGTTGTCGGTTTGATTGGCGAGACCATTGTTTTCGTTTATGTGTATGCGATGTTTGTGTCTGTCAAAGGCAAACATGTATAATGCAACGTTGAGCAAGCACACGATTTGCACATGATAAATCGAAAAATGAATCCGTGGACCCCCCGTCGGCAAAAGAGCACACAATAGCTCACAATAGATAGACCCTATTTTAAATAAATTTTCGCCGGATCTTGTGGCTCAAATAGATTTAGCAAGCCTCGCGACTCGCGGCCACCACACACAAATCACTAGCTTTTCTCGTGTGT
>JALLPH010000476.1:0-18726 GCA_036939855.1 Cyclotella choctawhatcheeana
CCTAATACTGCTCTACACAACCTACCGCTTTACCAAATCCACCGAATCCACCACATCATCGTCATCCAACAACAATAATACATGCACCGAATCATCCACCTCGGCAACCGTAGACACCAAGAAATACCCCGGAGGCACCCTAACAATTTACTATGGCTCACAAACCGGTACTGCTCAAATGTTCGCCGAACAACTAGTCCACGATGCGCTCGGCAAGGGATTCATGGCCAAGGCCGTGGACTTGCAAGATTTCATCGATGATATCGCGGATGTGGATGAGGCAGACGGAGGTGCGGGCGGCAATACAACTTCGTTACGTGCCCTGGTTGGTGAGGAGGGCGATGGCAGCAATAACGGCAATAAGGCAATCTTTCTAATGGCCACCTACGGCGAAGGAGAACCCACCGATAATGCACGGCAATTCGTGGAATTGATCAAGAGTAAATCCAACATTGACAATTTGTACAAACTACCCAAAACAACAGATGATGAGGAACAGATATCGTCTGATTTGCAGGGATTAGATTATGCCGTGTTTGGTCTTGGTAATACCCAATACGAACATTACAACAATATGGGTAAATTTGTAGATGTGGCATTGGCAAGAGTGGGAGGGTGTCGTATCATTCCCATTGGATTGGGTGATGACAATGATGATTTGGAGGGGGATTTTGAGAATTGGAAGGACAATTTGTTGTGGCCTGCCATGAAGGCACGGTATGTGAGTAGTGATGACGATTTGGAGCAAGAGGAGAAGATTATGGACGATTTGCCTTCCTGTACGTATGAAGTGGAATACTTGAACGGGAAAGAGAGTGATTTTACTGTTGCGGCTGATCGAGTCCAGACAAGTCACAAACATTACATAAACTCCGTGGATTGTAAGGTGGTGGCAAAGAGAGAATTACGAAATGCCTCCGATCCTGGATCGACTATCCATATGGAAATTGATATTAGCAACAATATGAATGTGATGAAGTATCAAACTGCCGACAACTTGGGTGTCTTGCCCAAAAATGATCCCGTGATTGTCCAAAATGTGGCCAAAGCTCTTGGGTACAATCTAGATCAATTGTTCGATCTGCATCCCGCCAACAAGGATAAAATTGAAAAGCACACACTTCCCTTCCCAACACCGTGTACTGTACGCACTGCGCTTGAACGATACTGCAACTTGACTGGCTTACCGCGACGATCTGATCTAAAACAATTGGCATCATATGCACGAGACGATATGGATCGAAAAGCATTACTTCGTATGGCTGCTAAAGAAGGAAAGGCAGAATACAAGGAGAAAATTGTTGAATGTCACGTGGGAATTTATGACATTGTCACTAAGCTCTGTCCTTCGATCGTGTGTCCCCTGGAGCATTTTATCATGGTCTGTCCTCCAATGCAACCACGATACTACACCATATCCTCTTCGTCAACTGTCCATCCCAAGACTATTCACATAACATTTTCAGTAACGGAAGAATCTAAGAAAGACGGGAGCAAATTCAAGGGATGCTGTTCTGGCGACTTGGAACGTAAACAACCTGGTGATTTTGTCCGTGTGTATGTGCGTGATTCTACCTTCCGATTGCCCAAGCAAATGGAACATCCCGTACTTATGATTGGACCAGGAACGGGTATTGCTCCCATGCGAGCTGTTCTGCAAGAGCGGTCTCATTGGCGGAAAACTTTGCCGAACGACAATCATGGTCCTAATGTCTTGTACTTTGGGTGTAAGGATCGCACCATGGATTATATTTATCGTGATGAGTTGGAAGCATTCCAAAATGAAGGAACTTTGAAGGAACTTCATGTTGCATTCTCCCGTGAGCAAACCGAAAAGGTATATGTGCAACATTTGCTTGCAAAGCAGTCTGCAGAAACATACAAGTACATACACGAAGGCAAAGCCTCAATATTTGTCTGCGGAGCAGTTTTGATGGGAGCGGCGGTAGACCATACATTGCAAGACATTTTAATGGAACAAGGCAAGATGAGTAGGGTGGATGCCAAAAAATATTTAGATAAACTTGCACTGGAGGGACGTTTCGTTCAAGAGTTATGGTCTTAGCCTCTGTCCGTGACAGGTAAATTTTGATATACATAGATAGAAAATAATAATGTGTAATGTGGAGAGATTTATGTGATGAATAGCTTTAGTGTTGATGTTACACTCATCATGGAAACCCCAAGATGAACAATTGATGAAATCTCTTTTTTTATGCCAAACTATACACAAGTGCACAGTACAAAAAATATTCAAGCAGCAGTCATATTATGGAACTGGAATCCAATCTTAATTAATTGCAAAACCCTCTCGTCATTCAATACATTGGAGCCAACAGTCTTATAAGCTTGATACTCAGTATGTAAGTTATTCACCCATTTATAGAATCGTGCGGCCTCTACACTTGTACCTTCAGAATTGTCTACATCGTCGTAGTCAGGGTTGGGCACTTGAAAATGCCCATTGAGACGCCCAAATTCGATCTGAATTGAGATGAAGTTTCAATATGTAAGACACAATAGAGCAGAAGATAAAGAATACAAATGTGATGTGATCTCTTACCAACTGTTCAACACGCGCCTCCCATGAAATACTATTTCGCTCCTTCACTTTCCACAAAAACCCCACCTCCTCCAACTTGTCATAATACTTCTCCATGAAGGCCTTATCCTTCCTAGCCCACTTACACCTCTGTTTATGCACCCATTCTCCCAAAGTCCCATGAGAATGGGGTGGCCATCTTCCGTTCGCCCTATAATACTCCATGCATTGCTCGAAACGCGCTTCCCATGATTGACGTGGAGTGGGGCCGGTGAGGTCCCAGGCAAAGTCTATGGCGTTGAAACGTTCTATGCGTTCGGGAGTTAGAGTGACAGCTCCTATTTGCATAGGACGTTGTCTCTTTTTAGGTTGTCCGTCGTCATCGAGTTCTTCTTCTTTGGCATTCATATGTTTGCGTTTTTGGCGAATGTTACTAATCTAAAGATAAAATTATTTAGTTCAAGTGGAACAAGTCATGTTTGTTAGGTATATAGTTCCAATAAGGCTCTAATGATGATTAAAAGAGAGGGTTCAAGTCTCACCCATTTGCCAAGCTTGAGATCATCCTTGTAACGAACAGGAACTTATGAAGGTTGACAACATACATCGTGAGTCATGTCATGCGTTCTTTTTGGTTAGAATTGAATCCAATAACTATCAACAAAAATAACCTCTCACCATTGGAATGACCGTGCTTTTCTTTAAACTCCATTAATCTAGACCAGTAATTTTCAAAGTCTCCTAGTTCACGCTTATGACTTCCCCCACCTGTTGGTGTACACAATGATTTTCAGACATGATTTTCAGACATGTTGTGAGCAGCAGGCACTTACTAGAAAATAACACAACAATAACTCACGTATAGGAGCCTTTACCACCAACTTTGCCAATTCATCACTCAAAATCCGTTCCAACAAGGGAATATCTCCAATCCTCCCAAGCATACTACTACTAATATTATTATCACCAACCGTTACATCATTCTTACCCACCACCTTAAACACCCCCTCCATAACACCTCGTAACCCATTCACACTAACACTACTGGCGCAAGCATTCCCCAACGTACGTTTCCCGGCATGAATCACTTCCACTTCTTCCAATGCCGTTTTTAACCAATTGAAATATTTGTATATTTCAATATGAAGGACGTCTCGTTCGGCGTTGGTGAGTATGGACGAGGGCAGCATTTCGATACCGGCCTTGCGTGGTTTCTTTCGATGTTTCGATGACGAGTGTTCTCGTAGCGACGATGACGACGACGCCACATGATCCAGTACGGATGAATTATTAGTAGCGATGCCATTCGTATTGTCAACGGTAACAATGACACCCTCGTCATCGCACTCCATAGCCGGTATGGCATACGAATAATTCTTGATCCAATTCTCCTTATTGGAGTAGGGGATGAACAGCAGCGAATCGGCATTGTATCCCATGACGGTGGAGAGATGGGCGACGGCCGTGGCGAGGTGGGTGGAGTCGGCTACCCAGAGGAAGAGGGTGGTGGTGTCGAGACGTGCCGAGTTCCATGATTGCTTCGTGCCGTGGAGGATGCCGGGGGTGTTTAGCGGGGGGGATTCGGTAAGGTCGGTTTGGAGGGTGAGGGTGGTGGAGGTTACGGTGGTCACCATTGTGATTTTGATAGGGGACGATGTCGAGCCAAATTATTATTGCTTGCTTGGGGAAGAGCCTGTTGTGTCCTAATGTTTTTCTGTCGGAATTTTTTACATGGTTGACGTGGAGGTGTCGTGCGTTGGAGGGCGGACCTCAACGGACAGAGGGTGTAAGACCTGTGAGAGCTTGGCTGCCCCCTAAATTTATTACGCTCTCTTTCTCTCATCTTTGTTTTCTTGTTCATTTTTTATTCATCATCTATCATCTTCTGTATCTAATCCATCTCTCACATTAAAGCTTCCTCAATGGCATCATGATGGCATTCTTCTTTCACATAACTGTACTTTTAAGTTTAGTAATCACTGCATCCTCATTTTCCAAGGTATTGCCATCGTTACACCATGGACGACAACGAAGAATACGAGCAAACTCCTCCAGAAGTACAAGTACAACCCACAACAACAATATTCATCATGGTGTACATCATGAAGAAGCAACTGTTTCAATTGCAACAAGAAGTTCCATAGATGGTATACAAGAACATAATAATGGATCCATCTCGCCTACGCCAATAACACAGTTAAATCATGATATTGTATCCAAACTAGACATTGATCCGCTTCTTAAACACGTTTCAAGTTACACACGTACAAAACGGGGCAAAGACGCAATACTATCGTTATTACCATCGCCTAATCTATCGGCATTGGATCTTTATCTACAAAAGAAGGGTAGTAATAGGAAGAAACAAAATAGACGTCTCGGATGGTATCAAAGTAATGATGTCGTCGATGTTGGTGTACAAAAGTCAGCATTATATAAATCAAATGATGCAGTACAACCAAATAATGCTGGCGTAATTGTTGCACAATCAGCTCAAGAAGCCACCGCGGAATATAAACTGGTACATCAAGCTATGGAAGTGCTTCGTTCTCAGAATTTATCGAAAACACAACTCAAAATACCGTTACCTCCCATGTTTGACTTGAATGACTCCAATTATGATACGGATGATGATGAATGGATAGATACTTGTATCAACCCTTTGCCGATGGGAGAAGAAGATATGGTGGAAGAAATTGATTTATATACAATTTTGCAGGCAGAGAAGGTTACTGAACTCTTATTAAATACATTTGATTGGGCCGCACGGGAAGAAGTTATGGACTCTGCTCCTGAGTTGTCAAATGTGTTTCGTAAAGTGTTGATGGGACCCTCAAAACATCATGATCTCGACGCACAAACAGATGATGGACAGGACCAAACGGAATTGAGTATTATTTCTTCATTATCTCGGCTATATAAAAGTCTACATGGATCGGTTGAAGTACAAAAAGAAGGATCCAAATCATATCAATTTAGATTGTCATCCTCACACGATGGCTTCAAGGAACTTGATGCACTTCGCCAAAGAGAAGATGACAGCATTAAAAGACTGAACAAGGTTGGAACTAGCGCATCTGACAAAGCACAGGCAAATAAATTGGCAACAATACGGGATGAGATAGCCGCGGTTGAATATCAAATTCATAAATCCCTGATATCAGCAATGGTGCGTGCAGCACCTGATGTGAAGGTGGCATTTAATGCATTGGCTAAATTAGATATCATATTCGCCAAAGCGGCATTTGGACTCGAGTGGAATGGTGTAATCCCTCAAGTGGGACAAGAAGGAAGGATTAATGTGCAACAGTTCATTCATCCTGTACTCGCTATGGAAAAGAAATTCGAGAGTGGCAATGGTCCAACACCGAAACCTCCATCGATTGTGCCAATAGATTTACTATTGCCTGGTAAGGATTCCTATCAAGCATTAATGATCAGCGGTCCCAATGCTGGTGGAAAGACCTTGGCATTGAAATCATTTGGTCTCGTTAGTGTTATGGTCAAACTTGCATTGCCCATTACAGTAGCTCGATCGCCAATAGATGATTCTTTAGTTGTTGACTTGTTTCATCTTGATGTGCAAGTAGGGGACAATCAAAGTCTTCTGTCTGGTGAATCTACTTTAATGGCCAGGCTTAACTCACTATCCGGCTTGATTGAAAAGTCAACATCGGAGGTGAAAGATTGTAAGTACGCATCTCAGCCAGGATATGACAGTCATACACCCATTTATCTAACGTGATATTTTTTTCGTATCACTTGTGCCAGCTTCTCCAAGACTTATACTTTTGGACGAGTTAGGAGGTGGCACTGATCCGGTGGCCGGAGCAGCTATTTCTCAGGCAATCCTTGAGAAGATCTTGTCGAATCCTAGCAACAATGTTGTCGCCACTACTCACTCTCCAGAACTTAAGTATCTTTCTATGACTAACAATGATTTATTTCAGAGTGCATGTGTTGGATTGGATGTTCAAACTAATTCAACAGATTATAGGAAACCAACATATCATCTGATCTACGGTAAAATAGGTGAATCATTTGCGCTTGGGGCCGCCTCTCGATGTCGGCCACCACTACCAGTAGATGTGATTGAGAGAGCGGCTCAGCTGATGGACAATAATGATGACAGCGGAGAAACACTGCGAAATCACCTTCAGGCTTTGGACTGTGAATTGGCTATCACCAAGGATGCTAGGCGAGATGCCGAAGTTATTCTAAGGGATGCACTTGATGCGAAAGATGCCATGTTAGCAAAGTTGCAATCTTCAGACATTTATCTATCAAGAATTGAATCACGTCTTCAATCTATCTATCAAACGTTGAGTCATGACGGAAGTAAAAGCGCCTATGAACTGGTTGGTGAAAGCCTTGGCGAATTATCGTTGATAAGAAAACAAATAAAAAGTGAAGAAGAGCTTCTCGCCGAAAAAGGTCTCTGCAGGGTTCCAACAGGTTATTCTTTTCGCGATAATGAAAGCGTAGTGCTTATCGAGGGAGAATTTAAAGGATGCAATGCAGTGGTGAAAGTGACAGATGATAGAAGCAAAAAAGCTGGTGACGAAGACTATAACTCTATAGTGACAGTGGTGCCGATTCTAGATTTATTTTCACCAAATGAAGAAGAGGAGTTGTCATTTGAGTGCAAGCGGAGTGATATTGCCATCTGGTTGGAAATGGATTTATTAACTGGAGACCTATTGAAACAAGACTCTTCCTCTTTATCGAAGTCTAGTAGATCTAGTTCAAAGAACGTCATCAGTCTTTTGTCTGCATTGAATGCTAAGGATAGGATGAATAAAGGTAGGAACCAAAATGACAAGACCAAGACTTTCAGATCATCACGACAAAGAAAGGCATCAAGAAGAGCGAACAAAAAACGGTAAGTATGCATTGAAATGTTCACCTAAACTACATGATCACAGTAGTTAGCATTAAAAATAATATCCTTCTTCCTAATTACAATTCTGTTCCCCTGCTTTGCCAGGTGCACCAGTTGATTAAGTATCAAATATTATATATCATTTGACCCCAGATTCCTCTCATTGAACAATAAACATCCATTATCAAAATAATCACAGCCTTGAATCACCCCTCAAAGCTAGAACTTGAATTCTTAGCCTTGAATTACGCCTCCTCATTAATTTTCATATTCAGAATCCCAGTCAGTACAGAACCACTTATAGCGGAAATGTGGGGTATTAGAGTTATGTCCCAGAATAGAATGCAATCAAATGAAAATAATAGAAGATACATACCGCTTTCCGCGACGAGCGTCCTGGGGAACTTTCTCCACCTCTGCCTCATCAACTATGACAGATTCCATATTATGGAGACTGGGTTTTGGAGCACCCGGTTGAGACGCAACAGCCCTTGCTAGAGCAAGCTCTTGCTGGTGTTTGTACTCTGCTACTGCAGGCGATTCAAGCGTCTCGAAGAAAGACGGAATCTAAAGAAATGCCACGCAGAAGCAAGGAGAAAAATAAGCCTTTGTAAGCAAACTCATGCATTTCAATCGGGACACTGTGACTCACCATCCCACGACTTCCTTTCTGAAGAGCACACTTCAAGGTATGCATCATACTCATAGCGGAGGTAGGGTTAGGGCAAACAATCACGTTGCCACAGTTAGCCAAACGAATCAAGGAATCAATGTCTGCCTGATGAGGGTGTGCCGAAAGTGGATCAACGAAGAAGATGAGTGCTCCAAGATCCTCCATGCACATGAGCGCTGGGATATTGAATTATGTGAGATTAAATGAGTGATGTATTAAAAAGACAAAGAGATATAACAAAGTATCCGCTTACCGGCAATTTGAGCATCGCCTCCAAGAGGGCCAGAGGTGCAAGTCAAGCCATATTCAATATCAGGGTTGTCTTCGAATTTGGGAGGGAGGACAATTTGAGTTGAGGTTTAAAAACACATCTGGATTTATTTGCGGATGTGAATCATTCACTACACAATAGAATCATTACGTACCCTCTCCCCACATCGTCTTGCACATGCGCATAGTCGTCTGAGTTCCTGTGATGCGAAACTTCTTCAAGACTTCCGAGTAAGTTGAAATGAACTCCTTCCTGTGACAACTCTGTTAGTATTTTATGATCAAATATGATTGTTGTAATGCAATATCGGTTTTAATTATCTCACATGGCAGGCTTCATGTGGTTGTGAGCCACAAGAGCGAGCTGGCGCATCTCACTGGGGGCAAACTTCGACTGGAAATTTGCGGTGATGTCGTCAGTTACAGCATCGATCTCATTTGCAAGGGCATCCACGTCTGCGGTTGCAGATTTGGGAGCACCTTTATGGGCCATCTGGGCAGAGAACGAGATTCTATTCCTTGGCATGGTTGCTTTCAAATGTGGCTGTGCTATGATATTGCGAGGTACGAGTCACTCGGTGGGAAAGATTTTATATGGTATGGATCCGCAGAGCTACTGTATCCGCAGCCATGGGCTCTGGGGGCTGGGTATGGTACTGGGTATGGTACCGAGAAGCGAGAAGAGTGTCATAACCACAAGTGGATGAGGTAAAACTTCGCAGGATTTTTTCAGACCAGAAGTTCAAGTGACGGTATCTTCTATCTAAAAAGTATCCTTTTCTCTGCCCCTCGCTCAAAGACTTTTTAGTTTTTAGCTCGCCGCGCGACAGACTTCATGATATCAGTTGCGCCACACGACTAAAGAAAATTTTTAGTTTCAAATTTATTAGAGTGAGTCCAACCGTTCGCGAGTCGCGAGTCCTACTTCACTCTAAGCGCATACATAAGTAGTTTTACCTTAAGAAAATACTACGATTCTCACATGCGCTATCTACGTTTGTAGAAATTCGATCAAAATTTCCACGCGAGTGACGCGAGTCTTCGCCTTGGGTACCATTGAATTGTATCTAGTAAAAGATAAAAGAGGTATTTAAAAGAGAGTGACAAAAGTTGTGACAAAAACCATGACGAGCCCAATCAAACGAAGAGCAACGCCTCCCTTTGCCCATGTTAGACCAGTTACACCTCGGTCACTCTTCCTTATTGGAGCTGCATTAATATACGTTATTGTCATTGGAACACAGTTCAAACTAGCACGGATAATCAGCACGCACCATGAAATCACGTCAAGCTTTGATTCAAGAGCATTGTCTGCACAACTGTTGACCAACGATAAAACAAATGACAATATTGATAGTCCGCATCCGCCATCATCACAATCAAATCAACAGATTTTATTTGAAGCCCTCTCAACGAAAATAGCCCAAAAATGGAATCTGACTACTCCCCATGCCACCTCGCTTCTAATTCAGCAATTCCAAAAACCGTTCGACTACGATCCTCAACGTGATTTCTTCCATTTCCACCACCTATACAAATCAGGGGGAACTAGTATGTCCGATCTAATGGATAAGACCATCGGTCTACCCAAAGTCGGTAAATATTATCAAGGCATACTTCCCGGCAGTTACCGATCGGGTGACCTGGACCACGACGAGGCATTACAAGACATTCAGCGACGTTTAAAGGGTGGAAAGAAGAAGGAGACGCTACCCTACAAAGGAGCCTATGCTCATACTGGGTTACGACCGATGTACGGACCGCAGGCTACCAAAACTGCCAAGTTTTACTTGGAACATTTCCCCCATAAACGATTCCGAGCCGTCACGATGCTTCGAGATCCTATAGACTTTCGAGCCAGCAATCATGCCATGATCATGTGTGGACTAAATCACGAGGTAGAAGTATTCAATAAAGAACGCGAAAACAAAGGATTAGATAAGATATGCAGCCCACAGGAAGGATTGAACATTTCATCGTTGATTGATGTTAAAATTCAAGGTATACTAGATAAATGCGATCAAGAGGCGAAAAATCCTGATAATCCAATAAAGGCTAGACAACAACAATGCAAGCAAGAGCGAGACGGAATAGACACTCTGGTACATTGCCGATCTGCGTCTAACTTATTGAAACATGAGCAATATCAAAAACATTATAGGAGTATGTTCAAGGGTGTCATGGGGCGATTTCACAGAAAACAACCCTTTGGAGGGACAGCATATGGAAGAATGGGGTATGGGTATGAAAGTGCTGAACTATCTAATGGATATTCCGTTGAGGCTGTGGAGGAATATACACTTGAAGACCTGGGTGGGTTAGATTTGTCTATTTCTGGTGCAGGAGATGGGAATGATGGAAAAGCAGAGCCAGACTTTCTCTGGTTCGGTATTACAGAGAGGATGAAGGAAAGTGTGGTGCTGTTCTACTACACATTCAAAGTTAAGCCGGTTGAGAGAGTTCCAAAGGCTAGGGTTCAGGAGTGTCGGCCAACTTCATGGTGGACAGAAGAAGATAAGGCAATAGTCAGAGAACGTGAACCTGCAGACTTTGCACTTTGGAGAGCAGCAAATGCAATTATGGATGTTAGAATGGAGAAATTGAAAATGGAAGTTAAATCCAAGTTGAATGCTGGTGAGACAAAGGATTCTTTGTTTTATGTCGACTGGGATCAATTGGAGGAAATAGGAGTTACTTTATAGGATCATTTGCGGTACCGTTACAAAATATGTGAAAGTAATGGATGCTTCCACATTTCTGTAATCGGGAACAACCTGGGATTTAGAATCATAATGATAATATTAAAAGTGGCATATGAATATCAAATGGTTTGACTCAATGAAGGATCAGAAAGCCAGATAAAATAGATTGAGCTCCATGTCTGAGACTCCTCATTGTGCTGAACAAATAATGCTACACATAGTATCATGAGCTTGTCTGAATATCATGGTAGGAAAGTCTAGAGTATTGACAGGTATGACATGGTTCTTCACCTCATCACTCTTTTTCCACTTGTAGCAGTGCGAGTTTACTTTAGTAGGCGTAATTAGGGATCTCTACGTTAAAAAAAAGAGATTACCCCTAAAATCGGAAGCGCTCACAGCTTCCGACTTCCCTTCCCTTTTCCCTTCTTCAGAACAACAACAACATGTCGACCGTTGACGACAACATTATTGACAGATCCAATGTCAACGAAGATGATGCTGTACAACGCCGTCAGCAACTAGCACAAGCCCATCAGGATGCATTGAATCAACTGGAAGAGATTGTACAGAATCAGCAGACTTTGCATCGTGCTTTAGC
This sequence comes from Cyclotella choctawhatcheeana, assembly GCA_036939855.1. Lineage (NCBI taxonomy): Eukaryota > Bacillariophyta > Thalassiosirophyceae > Thalassiosirales > Thalassiosiraceae > Cyclotella > Cyclotella choctawhatcheeana. The sequence goes on from JALLPH010000476.1 coordinate 11,671, forward strand.
CGAACGAAGGGACATGGAAGTTAGATTGCAAGCCATCCGTGGAGATGAAGTGGGTCGGAGGACCCAGCGACGGCTTGACGGCAATCATCAAGCCAATGGATCAATGTCTGTGGTGAGATGCTTCATCTCCGTTCTACTCATTGTGACCGCAATGATGTACTATTCTGGTGGTGCAACCCAGGGAGATGATGTCCACACATCGAATCACGATGATGTCAACGCACCCGATCTTTACATGAACACCAAGTCCAAAAGGATTGCCGCAGAGGGACTTTGGGTAGAGTCAGCAGCAGTGCTTGATTCTTCGGGAAATCCAATAATGCAGAATAGTGGTGAGGGTGGATGGGAAGCTGTTGTGTCCAAGCTTCATGCCAAGAAACACGAAAAGAAAGAACGAATTGAATTGGACACGAATGGTAAACATGAGACTAATGCAGCATCCACTACTAAGACCGCAGGTACACAGCCATTATCGACTCCCACATCAACATCATCAACTGGGCTGCAAAAAATATTGGTAAACATTCGTGATCACGTGTTTCTACAATATCAAGTGGCCTTAGAAGTACTACAGCATGAGCCTTATTCGCTATCACTGACTCCACATACTATAACTGATACTTTCAACGCCAAAACATCCAAAAGCAAACGAAACATATTCAACATGTGGAATTCTGATCATAACACGGTGAATAGAACAACAACTCATAGACCAACCATGCTCGACACGCATAACCGCTTGAATGATTACAATAACAGCGTTGTACTATCATCATTCATCGGCCACATTGATTACATCATGGAATACTGTGATGTCATCTTCTTCGGTGCCGACAACAAGAATGATCATGAATCCTTCCTGGATAAGCTGGTAGCGTCCACACCGAGACTAATAATGATCGCAAATGCATTCATTCTACTGACATACTTACTCCATGGAGCTGTGACTGACTTTTTCTTGGGTCCTGTACAAAGAGAAGATCGCCGTCGTGCTGCAACAGAGGGTGATGTTGGAGAGGCAGAGCTTGAAGAATTAGTGGAGAGACATCGTAGTGGTGCAGTTTCCACAGGTAGAAGAGGGGGACGAGAGCGATTGTTGGGGTATTTATTCTTCAAGGTCTTGTTGATTTCCTCAGTGGTTACGCCTGATGTTTGTGAGTAAATGCCTTGTTTGTTATTTGAATTTTCATATTATGTTATCGTCTTGTGCATGAATACTAATAGCAAAATTGTGTGTTAATTACAGTGGATCTACTTGTCCTATTGTTGTGGTTTTCTATCCTCTCATTTCTTCGAAGTCTGAGTCATGTAGCTGGGCAATCAATCAATCATGCTGCGCATAGTGGCCTACCTCCCCGTGCTGGAGCCTTGTCACTTCTAATTCTAGTGCTGTTATGTGATGGACTCGCAAGTAGAGGATGCGCAATTCTATTCTATAATTCATGGGGAATTCTCCTCTTACTTAATTTTGATTGCTTTCTTCTTGGTAACGATGTCATGGTTCATGTTATTCGACATATCATTGGCACATCGGAGGAGAAACATCGCAAGAAAATCTGTGAGTTGGAAGAATTCATAGTTACTATTCATGAAGACATAAGGAGACAAGTTGAACTGGATGATGCTGCTGCAGTGCAAGTCTTGGAGGATGAATCACGCTCAGCTGACCGCGAGGTGGAAACCAGAGAAGCCGAGCATGCCAAACAAACGGCAACACTTGTTAAGACCGTGTTTATATTGGAGCTATTCGGATCATTTGCAAAGGCGGCGCATTACATCCATGTATGGATGATGCATGGGGCAACGTTTGGATTGGTTGATGCTATTTTATTCTTGCATATTCAATCCAATCTATCAGCTGTTGGGAGGAAGGTACGTGACAGTTGTGTTATTATTTATTATTTGTTTGAATTGCTCCTCATTATGATATGCCAATATTTTATTGCCAACAGATTGCCGAGCGAAGAAACCTTAACCGCATACTCCGTGAAATAGATGAAACATTCCCTGATGCAACCGATCTTGATATTCGCAAAGCTTCTTCGTCTGGGGATGTTTGTTGTATCTGTCTCGTTACAATGACAACTGGAAGCGTGAAGAAAGTTGGATGCGGTCATTTGTTTCATAAGAATTGCTTACGTGAAGTTGTAGAGCGTGCACGATCACTACAAGCTTCTAAGTGCCCACTATGCCGTGCCTCATTGGTTGATGGTTCACATACCCGGCAGCTGAATGTCACACGCGACATGAATAATTTTAACCCACAGCAGCAACAACAACAACAGCAACAACTTGATGTTGCAACCGAAGTGCCAACTCAACCCATTAACAATCAGCAGGCGAATCAAAATTTAAACGAACAATCTCTATTTCGTTTCTCTACGGAAGGCATCCTACCATCATGGATGCCCGTCCCTGCATTTGCATTTGAGGTAGTTCGTCGAGAAACCCCGGCTCTTGCGGAACAGAACAATGGAAATGATACTGGCTTTTGGCAGCGGTTTTTTCGCAGGGGAGGTGAAGTAGATGACACGAATAATAACAATGCTAACAATAATCCAGGAGAAGGCCAAGCAGCTCAAGAGCAACAGTCCTTCTGGAGGAGGATGTTTATCTTAGCTGGAGCTATACCTATGTCGCCAGAAGAAGAAGCTGTAGCGTTAGAGCAATTAACTGATATGTTTCCTCAGTATGACAGGGCTGATTTGTCAAGAGAATTGAGAGCAAGAGGATCTGCTGAGGCAGTTGTGGAATCAGTGTTCCTGGGATTTTTTTCTGGGGCGCCAAGAGGTGGTGCCGCTGACTAGAAAAAAAGTCTATCAGGATTGCTAATGATGCTGCTTTGTGCTTTTGTTATATATGATGTATTGTTATACTACGCTAGGAATTCAATAATGGTAGTAGTGTTAAATATTCTACGTATGTCAGCTTCTTGAATTAAGTAGTTGCAAACTGATACCAATAGCTAGTTCCAATAATTATTATTGTCATATATTCCTCTTCAAATGCTCATTCTGAATTCTGATCTTTCTATCAAACCTTCTATAGCAATCTAAATTAGCTTAGCCTCATCAGGCCCCATCGAAGTATGCCAATATTGTACCCATTACCATCTATCGCAGATAATAGTCTACTCTTTCTTCCTGCCAGTGTCACAATAAAAATCATCATACATTCCCGTTGGGAATTCTTCTACAACGTCCGCTACCTTTATGGTTTGAGATAATCCCACATCACCTCTTTTGCACCATCGGATGAAAGATTCAATCATTTTACGTTTACCCTGGAAGACATTGCAGAAAAAATTAGTTGCAGTATTGAAAATAGAGACACGGTAAAAACAACAAACCTGTATAGCAATTCATACTAGCACTTACCTCGACATAAATCTCAGCTCTATCTCCCCCATCCGGCGGAGTCATTGTGCCATTCAGCTTTCTGAAACGCCTTGCCTTTTTAAGAGGTGTGGGAAACCGTTAAAAAGGAGGTGAGTCACATTTCAGACCATGCAAGTTTTCAGAAGGCATGAAGTTGCGCTGTAGACAGCATAACATGATGTCTAAGGTATATTATAATTATACACACCTCGTTGATGACGCAGGTTCGATAATACCCCCCGTTTACATCCCCCGTAACAACAATTCTTCTTGCTACCGTCTCATTTGGATCTTGTTCGACTTCAGATGTCATGAATAGCGGTGTTGCAGTTAGACGATGATGACAGCTGTTTCTTGATGTGATGCCATTGGCCTTCCTCACAGTTGTTTGTGGATAATGGTGTAATGACGAGTGATGCGTTAATGTATAATGGGTAGGGGATGGAGCGAACCCCATTGTGGTGAGGATACAGCTTAGGAAGATGAGAAGGGGTATCATGGTAGTTGGTGAAGATGTCATGGATCGTTTGTTTAATGAGTTGAATTTTGAATTTTGATCATCGACCATCGTCACCATCGACCTCCATCGATTGACAAAATAGGTGAAATTGGGGGGAAATCCTTTGGAAGCCTCTTGTTGTTTAGCTGGATTATTTTGACAGACCCTGATACTAGCCTCCTAATTTATTGCCCAACGCACTCGCTGTTCTCAAACACTCTTGTTTTACTCACACCATCATGGCCGCGAACTATCTGCTACTGCTACAAACACTTCTCGTGCTACTTTCTCTTCACTACACATCCGCCACCAATGCAGCATTCATCACCTCCATATCGCGCTCAAACCATCCCCACTACACTTCCATAATCAAACTAAACTCGCTCAAACCGGCCGCCGTCCCACTAATGGACTCTGGCAAGGCATTAGCACGATCCGGGGAATTATTAATAGACTTAACATCTGCCTTAGACTTATACGGCGGCGCCCTATCGGCGAGTGGAGCATGTATACGCAACGCCGGCGATTGTCTGGCCCAAGCCGCTGCATCGTGCCGATTCAAAACAGCGGTGGAATTGGTCATTGATGAATTACGTGAGGGGAGTGATTGTTTATATGAAGGTGTTACGAAGATAACGAGGGCTGTGGAAGAAAGTAGTGTGGATGGTGATACATTATTAATGGGAACTATTGAGACAATGATTGATCCGATGAGGGATGCAGCTGTGCATTTAGAAGAATGCAGCAAGGCAATAATACAAAAGGAAAACGTTGATAATGTAGGCCATCATTTGATTTGTTGCGGTGGGTCCTTAGAGGAGTTGGCATTCGTAATCAAACGTTTAGATGTAGAGAGTGAGGAGGGGAAGTTAGCTTGTCAACGGATGGTTTATGCGAGTCAACAAATGATGCTGGCAGGAAAAGAGTTGAGAGGCGAGAAGAAAGAGGCTGCCAAGGGGAAATCATGGATCAAAGGATAAGACGAGCAATAAACCTAACCTCTTCAGTCAAAGTCAATTCTCGATGTAACATGAAATTTTATGGATACTATGCAATTAATAAGAAGCTTGACATGGAAACGAAACAAGATACAGACACCGAAACAAAGTGCGTGGATGTCTCCATATCTTTCGTGTATATCTTGAATTCTAGAACATTTAGCCGCACATAGAATCTTGACAATTGCAAGAGATGAGTTTACCAAGGAACGTAGCATCCATTTCTTTCTGTCGTTCTTCTTTGGTCATCTCTTTGTTTCCTAATGAAGGTGATGATATGAAAGAACCAGTAACTTGTTAGTTTGTACAGTAATAGCATAATTGAAAAGTAAGAGTAGGGCTATAACGAACGCACCAGCGGTTGTGTCTAGGCCACACAAATACCAAGAGCACATTCCCAACAGTGCCTCAAAGACATTCTTCTCTTGCTTTTTTCTGCCACTTTTAGCATTTTTTCCACCTGCGTCTCCTCTGTCTCGCTTCACTTGATCCTCGGATTGTTGTTTCCGAATCGTATAATCACGGAAATCTTTCACAATCGACTGCTTTGAAAAATCTTGCGACTGACCATTATTCATTCTTGGACTTGGAGTCTTATTCCTTGAATAGGCATCATTACCCTGACCTGCAGCAGCATCCCCACCATTGGCCAAATGCATTCGAACAGCTTCATTCATATCTTCGTCGCCATCATTCATGTCAGAAATTTCAGATACAACACTTTGATTGGAGTCGACTATACCACTAATGGGTAATTCATGATCCAAGTCTATATTATCCATATTGATTTTGATTTGTGTACGTGTTGTACTTTGATTGGGATGCCTGCGTTTGTTTCTGTCTCCCGTATACGGTTCAAATCCTAATTCCTTCTTGTCACCCGCCACGACGGGACTATTACCACCACCAGCGGCGGTATATCCATTCGATGGTCCGTTATTTAAACCACTATTTTCACCACTGTAGGCTAAGCTGCCCATTAAATCCTTGTCAAAGAAATTCCAGCTGACATTACTGCTCATGCCCGTCATGGGAGTTTCGGTGGTGTTGACTGTGACACGATCGAAGCTGAATTCGGATACTTCAGAGATGTATCCGGAGGTAGATCGATTGGATGTGGAGGGCGAACGACTGTGTAAGGATGCATAGGGGGAGTTATTCTGAGACGACGGGAGTTTGAGCGGTTTATGATCGGTGAATTCGAACGATGGTTTGGAGGGTGTTAGTTCGTAGTTGGTACTGCTGCCCGGACTAGGTTGCAGTTGAGGACTGGAGCGACTGACATTTGGTTGGGGTGGACTGGATCGTCGAGCCGATGGGCTATGATTGCCACGAGGATGACTGCTTTTGTTGGGGGTAGTAGTTTTGTTCTTGGACTTCGACAATCCAAAATCAAACATCTCGTCATCGAACTCATCAAAAGCACTCTCGTCAAACGACGATGCTGCCGTGGTGGCAGTGCTTTTATCGGGTGTTATGGAAGTGGGTGAGTTGTTACCGCTGTTGCTTGCACTTGCCCTGTGAGATTTGAACTTGCCGAACCCTCTTGAGCCCTTGAGTTTACTCTTGGATTTCGGAGAGACGTCCTCGAAATCAAAATGGGGGGAGGGGTCGGGGAAGTCGAATACTAGATTCGATTTGATGTTGGACATGGTGAGTTCTATGTATAATGTCGAGATTGAGCTCTGCTGCCTATCTTGCCAAAGAGAGATTCAAAGTGGCTGCTTTCAAACTTGATAATTCACTCAGCAATATATCTCAATCGATCGGATTGCAAGATCAATCAGAGAACAGACTTTGTGATGGCTATGAAACTTTACTTCAAATCAAAAGCTGTTTGGCCAAATTAAATCCGAGGCACACTACAGTTCACTGGCTTTCCGAGCGGCAACTCTCCACTCTCCACCATTGTGCCCGTTTGAATTTCACACAAACGCCCCACGAGAAAACAGGCCGAACAAGAGAATAATATTTGGCATGGTAATCTCATATTCCTTTCCTTTACACGAAAGAATAGAGGTACATAAGAGTGATATTTCGGCGGTAACTCCATTCATTTAAGCTGTTCAGCCGCTGTTCTCATGATGTGTTTCTTTGGTTAGTGCGCACGTGGTGGTGTAAAAGAAGTACCGTGGTTTACGGAATGTAAGGCTCACAAATTAAGCGGCTCTGGGACCAAAGT
>JALLPH010000477.1:0-20425 GCA_036939855.1 Cyclotella choctawhatcheeana
AAGTCAGTCTTGAGTTGATATGAGCGGGAAGCCTTTATGTTAAGTGAATTCACTTAACTATTGCCAACATCAATCACTCCGCTCAATATGTGGCCAAACGCATCACTTCCCGGGCACAAAAACAGTGCGTTCCGCTGATTGTCACATCCACATAATCCGCAATACACAAGATAGTGATGAGGAGGAGTTGGAAGATGACTAGGAGGAAGGGTCAGATGATGTATGCAGCAGTAGCAGTAGTAGCTATGCTGTATTGGTCAAATGTGATTAATTGGAGGTTTAACAAGATGGTACATATTAGATTAATGTTAAAAATCAATAACAATTAGTTCTACATAAATCAGCAAGTATAATCATCCGAAACAGCCTTAAAATGTTTAATTTTGGCCGTTTTAAGGCGAAAACCATAAAACCTATAGGTCAGACCTTACTTTTTTAGGTTTTTGGACGTTTTCCGAAAACCGAAACCTAAGTTAGGTCAGTAAAAATGACAAAAACCGAACCTATAGGTTAGGTTAGGCATAGTAGGGCAAAACCTAACCTAAACACTTATAGGTCAGACCTATTTCTAAGTCTGTGTGCATCACCATTCACAATCCGAGTTGATTTACTAGGGAAGAACACAACAATCAATTCGCTGTCAGATTCTAACCGGAATCACAAAGCAATAATAATAATAATACATAACAATATTTTTATAACAAGATCATATGAAGTAAGAACAGACGATGCACGTAAACAATCAGCCAGGATAGAAGAAGTGGTAGTTTGACATTAGTAATGCGAGCAATTATTGTCAGATAGAATTAGAATAATGAGATGTGCAACTCGTAGCAAATCTCTTTTCTCCCACAATAAACTGAAGCAAAACCTTTATTATGGTATGGCTTGAATGTTAGCTATCAATTAAATGAATTTACACGTGTTATTATTCTGATTACATGCACTTGTATCCAGGATCAAATTACGAACAACAGGAATATAAATATAATCTAAGCAAATAAATAAATGAATTTAAATCAATCTCCAATCGAGACTCAATTATAAGTTCATGAGTTGCACACTTCACTTCCACTTAAGGCAGAACAATAATTGCCCCCTGAATTGAATTCGCGTCAAGAAGATCTTGTCTCCAATTCTCAAACATTGAGCAAAAGAGCCTAATTGGGATAACATCTACTACGGATCTTATAACAATTATCGCTTTTTAAAATTAAATAAAATTAAGCAACTTTGGCTGTGAGTGCTTGATCTCAGCATTTCACAATATTTCAAGTCTGCTTGATGCCTCAGATTTGTTCAAAAGACAGCCCAAGCGACAGAAATCATTGTCTGTCACTTGGTTTGACTAGTTAANCCAAGCGACAGAAATCATTGTCTGTCACTTGGTTTGACTAGTTAACTTGCAAAGTAAGGAAGAACAAGTTGCTTAATTTTGCTTAATTTTACTTAATTTAAAAAAAAGCGACAATTGAAATAAGATCCGTAGTATTGTGTGGATATGGTACTGTTCTGTACTGTTGTGCATTTTATTACCTACTGCACGCTCTATCTTGGCACGCACGGGCGCTTGCGGAGCGAGCGAAGCTTCGCTAGTTAACCCTATTCTGAACGATTATTAACGGGGTTGACAGAGTAGAGATTAGATACCGTTAAGAATGTTTCTCATAAATAACTATTTTTTCGCGTCGGTGAAGGCTATGTATATTATGCTATATATATCTATCCCCTGTAAAAACGCGCGGGGCTTCTTTGTTGATCGGAACAAGAAGAAGTACATACCATACCATGTGGAATGTGTACGCGCGCAGGAGCAGGAGCACAGCCTGATCACAGTTCACACTTCTTGTTCACATAGATACAACATCATTTGCCACTCTCGCTCCCTTCGCCATCTCTAGCACTCCTTCCTGCCGGACTTCGGACTTCTTTCTGTGGAGCAAAAGCACCGGGATGGAATATAGATGAGAGGAAGTGTGATGTACTCATAAGCGATTGAGACCATTCATTATCTACTATGTCGCCCAGAAGAGCTCGATCAGCATATAGTCTATACTTCAGATTCCGCAAGAACATGCATAAGACTCCGACATTCCAAATCGACTTTGAATGCAATGATGCGAACAGAGAGAGATACAAAGCCTTCGTGCAGAGAGTTCTCATCGGTGTTCGGGATGATGAAGCTAACGAAACTCAAAAATACATAGGAAACAATAATTTCAGTGACATGAGCAAGCAAATTGGAAATGATTGGAAGAAGGTTGATGACCTGACACGCTCCATTTTCAAGGAGCTTGCAGTAGCAGATGACAGGCGTTACAAAAAGGTGATGATGATATTCATAAAGTGCCAATCTAGCCTCACTGTGACTTTTTACATACACTTTTTCTTGTCTAGGAATTGTTTGATTCATATCAGTCATATGCTAGAAATCAATGGGAAACTCAAGCTCTCCCAAGTCAAGAAATCTTTGAGAACGGAACGAACGCACGCTCTGGCACGAAGCGTACGCTCGAACTCAGTCACAGTAGTATTCGAATGGTGAGTTGGCTATTAAAATTTTCTCATTTTCCTATCATTATGTTGTCTCAATGTCGTCTCCAGAAGAACCATGGACTGCCACCTTCGCCACAGGACGCGCATTTAGAGTTATCAACGTTGATGAATTCAAACAGGAGTCAAGCCCAAGCACAGCAAGTTCAAGATCCCAAAGCGCAATCTCATGGAGTGACATCCCATCCACGACGATATAACTCGAGAGTGGGAACAGACGCAGAAGAGATTACTGAGGTAGATATGAGTAATGAATCTATACTTTCAATGATCATTGCCAATTGGAACCTTCATCCCTCTTATACCAATTTACCGGTTCAGACTAGTAATGCAATAATTACCAATGATGATCTGCTTGAATTGCTCTCATTTCTTATCCCGGTAGAAACGTGTTAATGTAACGCGTTGGAAATGGAACTATTTCAAATCAAGAATCATAGCCGAGGTGCATAGAATGTAAATATGTATCACATTAATCTAGTATTTGTTATTCATGATGATTGTAGTAATATCACGGTAATGCCGTGTTAGTTCTTGCAGGCCGCACCACTTTCTCTAGAATCCCTCCGAACTGCATATTGTTTTGCCAATGATTTCATCATAATCTTCTTTGCAAGCTCGGGAAAATACTGGTTCAAATACAGCAAAAACAATTCTTTAGTTGGAGCAATCCATATCTCCTCCCGTCTAGCATATGAAGCAGCAATGACTTTCTTGCTCACAAACTCAGGGTCTAGGCCGGCATCGATATTGGGATCATCAATGCCAAAAATCTTATCTGCTGATTCTACCATGGCATTGTAAGCAATATTGGTTTTCGTGGATCCTAGTACGATGTTAAGGACCCCAATCGGCAGCCCTGACAGCGCTTGTTCGATTCGAAACGCATCGAACCACCCTTGGATTGCATGCTTAGCGCCACAATAGGCGGTTCTGACAGGAGCTCCAAGCTTTCCAGCGACTGATGATGTGTTAATGATCATTGGTTTCGTTTTACTTTGTTCCCAGCTCGGAAGCAAAGCTTTAGTAAGCGAGACATAAGATAAATAATCCACATTCATAACTCGCACATCAACGTCAAATGCAGTGTCGCTCGCCATTGATCTAGTAGATACTCCTCCATTATTCACCAGGATATCAACACGCCCAAAAAACGACAGAGCCTCTGCCGCTTTGGTGTTTAGGCTTGGAAGGTCCCCGAGATCAAGAGAAAGCACCTTCACTTCGATGCTAGATCCAATTAGCTCGCATTCTCGGGCGACTTCCTGTAATACATCTGTTCTTCTCGATGACAAAATGATCTTAACATTGGCGTAGTTAGCGCAAAGGTGTAGAGCCAATGCTCGGCCCTTACGGTCAAAGGATATGCAGCGATATGATGTTAATCATTGACTGAGACTCAGTAAAGAAAACTCACACGACCATTTCAATTAATTCACTTACTATACCACTGGACGCACCGGTAATCCAAAATACCTTACCGCTGAAGGCATCCTTTGGAGGACGCCGAAGATAGATGGAGTATATATCAGTTTGCTTCTTCAATGCAACTACGAGCTGGCTCATAAATGAACCCAGGATCAGCATCGGAATTTGGCCAACAATACTCAGCGCCGTGAGGATGTAACTTGATCCCGTCATCTTGAAGCGGGTCAGTCTACTTCGGCTAGAGCAGCAGAGCGAACCCGTCTTGCAACGGTGCACTCTCGTGAGGCCAGTTTGGTTTTAAAACTCTCGTGAGGCCAGTTTGGTTTTAAACAAACAGTTTTTTTTAACTTTCACTTGTGCTCCTTTTTCAGACGCTCTCTCATATTCAGTCAACATGAACAACACTTTCGACTCCTTTTCTCATCCAAATCGTGAGGAGTGCTCCATCGTTGCATTGTTGATGGCGTCTAATGAAATAGCGGATGCAAATGACGTTACATCAGTTACGAGTGAGGCCATGGACGAAGACAGCATCAATCCTCGCGACAACGAATCATCACTTCAAGGTCAAAACAATGGCATTAACAACTCCTTCTCGTCTACCAGTTCTGCATCATTCACCAACATGTCGTGTCAGTGTGTCAAATCTAGATGCCTCCAACTCTACTGTGAATGCTTCCACAGTGGAAATGTCTGCAACGATCAATGCCGATGTAAAGACTGTGGAAATCTGGAGGAAGACAGCGAGGAGCGATTGGCAAAGATGGCCGAGGTGTTAAAGAGGAACAAGAATGCGTTTGATGAGGGGGAGAATAAGTTCGTCAAGAGAAGAAGGAAGCAAAAACTTGGATGCTCATGCACGAGCAGCAAGTAAGTGGCTTTGTCGTTTCATTTCCCATTGGACTGCGATGTTTCTAAGGCGATTCTCTCACCAATTTCACCTTACCGTCAGGTGTCTAAAGAAGTACTGCAGTTGTTACTTCAACAGTGTTGGATGCACCGACAAATGTAACTGCACGCAGTGCAATAACAGCTACGGAAAAAGAGTCAATCCGAAAAAGAAGAAGAGGGCTAATAGTGTTGTTCACAATAAGTTATTGAATCCAGACATTCAGCTGGCTGTAGACAGATTGAACGAGTCTCCTCAAAAATTCGGAAGCAACGGAACTACTATCATTGAGCACTACCCTTATGCTGTAGAGATGGCGCCAGCAGCTGCCGACGGTTCCCGGGCTCTAATGCTACAGAAACAGGCCAATCTTAACTCAGCTCGAGCCAATTTGCTTTTAGTCAAGCAAATGCTTCTCTCCGCTAAGTACAAGCAATGGGATTTAGAGTACAGTTATGGGCAATTTCAAGATTCTGGCGTCTCTACGGCGCAGCTAGAAAATATGATGAAGGCAGTGCGAGAGGCTCTGCAGAGTGCCACAGACCTTACAAAGGAGGTCAAGAGTATGGAGCTTGATATTGCAATGAATTATGAGATCTATTCTCCGAGGTAGAATAGCTGGCAAGTGAATGCGAATGTGAATCTCGAATGTATATACAAGTACAGCTTGGCTGGGACTGGTGCTTCTGTATGGACTCATACAACATTCGAATGACGCGGTTTCATTGATTGCAGATGTTTGACAAACTTTTGATAAGAATAGCCTTACCTTATTTTAATGGCTACTCAATTGATTCAGCATCTGTTCTATTTCAACAGCTTTGCAACTCTCAATGCCTTCTGAATCCTGAATGGCTATCAGCTCATGGTTAAGATATCTGATTGCACCTGCATGATCTCCAGCAGCACGGCAAATATCATGACCATGATGGTAGATAGTTTTCGTGAATGCTCCTCCCGCAAGTCCCTGAGACTTCATCAAATCCAGACACTCTACCACAGATTCTAGCTTTTCTTTTGTATCGTGCGACGATTGAAGCGCAATGTCCTCTTGTAACGCTTGTATCTTTACCATACGTTCATCTCCGCCATGAATATTCCCCTCTAAACACATTTCGCAACGACACACGAACATAAACTTATCATACAAATAGTCACGTCTACCTTTCGTATTCATACATTGACCAGGACCATAGGTAATGAATAACTCCTCACCGACATTAATATCTCGTGCAGCAAACAGTAATTGTTTTTGCAATTCCGAGCTCCAATGATGAGTCACATTAGGACGGCAGGAATGATTTATTCGTGCGATGGTTAAGAATAATCCTCCGTTGGGAACATTCTCGAGACGGAAGGAGTTGGAATCGTATACTCCGTGTGGAGTTTTGGCAACATCCATACCATTCTCCTTGCAAGAGTAAAGGGCCATTACCGATTGTTGCGTGATTTCGTGAAGCGAATTGTAGGCGCGTTGGACGGCATCTCGGTGTAACTGCCTTGCCGCTTCGGCGCTGACGGCAGGCTGTGCATTGGGTATTCTCATAACAGCACTTTCACGCATGATTTCATCTCCTCGTTTGTAGGCAATCATAGATCGTAGGCCGTGACCAGATTCAGGCGTTATGAACATTTCAAATGATGATTGATGCTCGTCTAGCATATCGGTGATTGCGTGTGGTTGATTGAATACATTTGATTTGTTTCGTAGACGGTGGGATTCGTTAATGTTCACTTGGCGTTCGTACGTGAGGCAGCCGCCGTCATCGTCAGAGCTGGAGCTACTATTGCCACCAAAGCAGGAAAATGGGTCGTTGAACTGGTCCATGGCGTGTTACTGTGGTTATGATGTTGTGGCGATAGAGAGATGGATTCTGATGGGCTTGAAATTACCTTTTCATGTCAAAGTCAGGTTTCAGAGGGGTCTGTTTCTACCATAAAGTAAGCTAAAAAATGTAAATAGAGGTAATAGGTAATAGCTTTCTCTTCAATAAGCTGTGAGCTGTGAAATCATTTTGATTCATAACGGTCAACAATGACAACAGCAACCCAATGCCTCCCCACATCTCCACCAGGGACATGTCTCTCCATCCCAACTCTCTCATCCATACCCCCACTAACTCCCCTCTTTTCATCAAAGTCCTTAACAATCATCACACCCCTCTTCCTCCTCGGTATCTCGCTCTTTATCCTCTCACTCACCCTTTCACACTATTACTCCGGTAGACCCATCTTCGAGTTGGGACAATTGGGCCCTCGTGGACGTAAGAACTATAATTGGAATGAAAATCAAGTAGGTTCCGGTGGACGATTTATAGATTGGTGGTTATTCGGTGGATGTGTTTACATCAGAGCAATACTGTTTGTGTGGGATAAGTTGTTCACTACTGATACTACTTATTGTGATGGTGTTGATGAAGATGGTGCAGGAAGTTCTTATGAGGGGGGCGGGGAAAATGTGTTTGCATGCTTTGGTGTTACTGCGCAGGATAATGGCAAGGATGATGTTACGGGGGAGAAGATGCCAGTACGACAACAACAACAACATACAAAACATTCTGTGGGTATTGTTGGATATGATTCTAGCTTGGGTGCTCATGGTCCAATCGTTTTGGCTTATATTCGTGCTTCAATATTTATCTTGGCGTGGTGCTCCATCTGTACCTTCTTCACGAGGACACACGAAGAACTGGCGAATTGGTTAATGCATTTTGATGGTAAAGCGTTTGCATTCATGCCAGCAATCATCAATGAACAGTTAGTGCCTTTGGCATTTTACCTTATGCGTGGGATTCAATACATGATGAACTTCAACCCATCCGTCTTCTGGGATAGCAACACATTATTCAATTCGACAATATCTACATTTGTTGGTACAATTCTTTACACAAAAGCCTTCATCATTTTACTCGAATTAGCCCTATTCGTACTGGGTGCATTATTGAGCATTACCGGGATCTACGTCCCCAAAGGAGTGAGTCATCCGGGAGGTCCTCGTCCACATAGAATTATGCGAGTCCCTAAATGGCCTTCTGGCATAAGTCACGTATTACCCAAAGAACTGCTTGAAACAAAAGAGGGAAAGTGGAGATGTGCCGTGGCTCATGATGCACATCGTGATACTCTGGCGCAGTTCAAGATGGTGGAAACAAAGGATGGCGAGTTGGAGGGTACAATACGGTCCACTTTGACTGGAGAACCGTTTGGTAGACAATTGTGGACAGTGCACAAAAGACAGCCACGTCTGGATAGCGTCGAGACAGAAGATGATTTGAATACTATCTTGAAGACCGAGTTTTGTTCCAACGAGATTAGAACTAAAGAAGCCAATGGGAGTAATAAACAACAGAAGGAAGAAGAGAAGAATCTGCTTCAACACATTGGCGACTTGTTCAGTCCCAAAAAGGACCAAGAAAGGTCAAATAACAGCAAGGAGTCAAATGACCTAGTGGAAAAATTGGCATCTGGAGGCAGAACCCCACTGTCATTTGACCCTTCAAAAAATGTGAATTCTTGTGATCAAATCTTTCGAGCTCAAATGATATCCTCATACATTCAAGACAACGGAGGTGCACTCCCGGAGGATATTGCCCATTTGCAATCCAATGAGGATTCAAAGAAAGCCAAGACAGTGAAAGAAGCTGCCAAACGCGGAGTCGCTTTCTATTCGATGCTTCAAACCTCCGATGGACATTGGGCAGGGGATTATGGTGGACCACACTTTCTGATGCCCGGTCTAATCGTGGCGTGGTATATCATGGGACAACCTGCATATATGATATCTTCTGGTCAACAAAATCTTATGCTGCATTATCTTAAAGTGCATCAACAGGAAGATGGTGGGTGGGGGACACATATTGAAAGTCCCAGTACTATGTTTGGTACTGTCATATGTTATTTGGCTGTTAGGTTGTTGGGTGCAAAGAAAGATGACGATTGGGTAGTGAAAGCAAGAGAATTCATATTGGCACACGGTGGAGCTGTCATGACTAGTTCTTGGGCAAAATTTTGGTTGTGTTTGATGGGTTGCATGGACTGGAAAGGTGTGTACATGCATGATGAGATTTGTTTCTCTTGTATTCATTTTCTACTCGTATCTCTCTAATCGATTTTCACTCGCTGTAACCAGGTCACAACTCTGTACCACCCGAGATGTGGTTACTCCCAAATTGGTTTCCATTCCATCCTGGTCGTCTCTGGTGCCATTGTAGAATGGTGTATTTACCGATGGGTTACTTGTATGGTTCTCGTTTTACTTACGCTAATGCTGAAACTGACCCTTTGATAAAAGAGTTGAGAGAAGAGGTATGAATGCCAGTCTTAATTGTGTATCTGTATACTTCATTTAAACAAATCACGCTCCATCCTTCGTTGTAGCTCTATGTTGCATCGTACGACTACATTGACTGGGATGCTACACGGCATTTAGTAGCTCCGATGGATAACTATTCTCCAATTCCTCTCTTCATGAAATTCGCTCAGAACTGTCTCTCGGTTTATGAAAATTGGTCTATCTTTCGACCTCTTCGTGATACTGTAAGAAAAGCTGGGTTAAAGTTCTGCTTGGAGTATATGCGAGCTGAAGATTTACAAACAAACTACATTGACATTGGACCGGTAAACAAAGCATTAAACTTGGTGTCAGCATATCATGGTGAGTTCTATGGATGTTATGCTGTGCTTAGCAGCTGATTACTTCTCTCTCACTTTTTAACTGCTGTTCTTCTCTTTGTATCCGTGTTCTTCCAAGCTGCGAACTTTGATATAAATGACCAAGCAGTGCAGAACCACATCATGCGTGTAGGAGATTACCTATGGGTAGCTGAAGATGGAATGAAAATGCAAGGATACAACGGGTCACAGTGCTGGGATACTTCATTTGCTATCCAGGCAGTGTGGGAATGTGGTTTATTAGACGAATTTCCTGTCATGTCGAGCAAAGTAAGTGCACATATGATTTGCACTCTTTATTTACAATCATGATTACTCACTAGTTGTAATATTTTTTTCAAAGGTGTGGGCTTATCTCGAACGTACCCAAATTCTTTCAACTGAGGTTTCACAGTAAGTTCAAGTCTTACTTTTGCATGACGGAAATGCTACACGCTACTCTGGTACCGCCTCCTATTCTGACAAATACATCTAATTTGTTCCTTGCCTTTTCATCAATAGATCATCTCCTGCTTATCAATACGAATCATGCGACAACCGCGATAAATTTTATCGTCACGTTTCGAAGGGGGGCTGGCCATTCAGCACAAGTGCCCACGGTTGGCCTATATCCGATTGCACCGGAGAGGGTCTCAAAGGTGTATTGGCTTTAATGGACTCTCCATTGGTAATGCAAACCGTAAAAGCTGGTGTACTCAAAGGAATTGATGCTGAGCGTTTGTACGATGCTGTCAATGTAATTTTGACTCTCCAAAATGAAGATGGAGGCTGGGCTACCTACGAAAATAATAGGGGCTTTGGCTGGTTCGAACAATTGAACCCAAGTGAAGTCTTTGGCGATATTATGATTGATTATTCGTATGTTGAATGCAGTATGGCCTCGTTGACAGCACTTGCAGATTTCCACGAGAAGTTTCCCACTCATAGGAGCAAAGAGATTCAATTTTCTTTACGTCGTGGAGGAGAGTTTATGAAGAGCATCCAACGTGATGATGGGTCGTGGTATGGTTCCTGGGCATGCTGCTTCACGTATGGGTGTTGGTTTGGCATTGAAGGTCTCATCAAGGCAGGCGAAGATCCCTCATCTGACTGCATTCAAAAGTGCTGCAAGTTTCTTCTCTCTCATCAAAGACCCAATGGCGGATGGGGTGAAGATTTTACCTCCTGCTATGATAAAGCCTATGCTGCCAACGGTATGAAAAGTTACGGCGATGATGGCAGTGGAGTAGTGAATACAGCTTGGGCATTGATGGCGTTATCTGCAGCAAAGTGTGATGATATTAAAGCTATTCGAAGAGGTGTACAATATTTGATGATGAGACAATTGGATTGTGGAGACTGGCCACAAGAAGGTATATCTGGTGTGTTTAACAGAGCTTGTGGTATTACATACACTGCCTACAGAAACGTCTTCCCAATTTGGGCTCTAGGCAGATGTGCTTCAACTTATGGGGGTGTACTGGATGAAAAAGATGATTGAAATTGCAATTCATGTGCTCTTTGTATATTCTAGCATGAATGGGATGTGTTTTGCTAACATATTCATATTATGCTGTAAATAAAAAGTGATTTGTTGTGAAATTTGGTCTAACATTTACAGTTGCTTTCAACTTGATACTCTTGAAACCAAAGACGCATCTAAATGCTAATGCTTGCTTTCCGAATTCGACAAGTTCTTGCAACAAATCTGAATCTTGCATTATGAATTGATTCTTAACCGCATTCTCTAGGCAATTATTCTATCCGTACCAGCGGTAACAGCCAAGAATACTTGACTTAGGGCAGTGTTGTATCATTATTTTCTGGTAGCTCCTCGAATGTATCTCAAGCTCCTTTTCTTTGGGAAGCCTCAGCCTCCTCCTGAGTCTGGATATTGTATTTTGCCTTCCATGCGGCTGCCTCTTTTTGTTTCTCGTCTAGCTTTTGTTTGAGTGTGCTCACCAATGCATCGAGCTAAAAAAATGTATGTTTCAATATAGATGACATTGGACATTGGAATATGAGTGAAATGATTTCAATGAAATTGAAGCACTTTTAGTATAATGATTATTTCTCACATTACCCTTGTGTTCCTTCACAGTGGGTAGTACTTCTCGAACCGTCCGTTCTACCTGTAAAAATAGGCAGGATTTAAATAATGTATCTGAGCCATGGAAAAACCGAAGTAAAGAGGTGAAACATTATTTGATGACAATGTGTCGTCTCACCAATACCCCACCGACTAAACGAAATGCACGTCGATCCGGATCAAGAGGTTCTAATGTTTCTTCTACCAATCTGCATGTGTTTAAGATGAATAGTGAAATGGGAGAATATGTCGGACAGAGAGTATCAAGTAAGAACAGCCATCATTATTTCTGCAGATCAAAATATTCCATTCGCGCTTACGCATGCTCATTCCTCTCCATCTCAACCTTTGTCAATTGTTGAATCATACCCTGCATATCAGATTGCATTTGACGATATGTGCCGAGAATTTCTTGCTGGCTTATTGGTGCTGATGATTGTGTGGACGTCATGATTGTTTGCGCTTTGGATTTTGACTTTGGAGTTTGGGGTTCGGGGGGTTCGGGGTTTGGGCAAATGAAGATGAGCGATGATTTTATCGCCATTTGACGGACCCGTTTGTGAGAATTCCCGATAGCTACTCTCAGTTCGGTCTACTAAAATCCTTTAGTAGCTTCAACGTAGGAATAGTATGTATTCGACGCCGCAAGTTCCCCCCCAAAACAGCACACAATCATCATTCTCTCACAAGTCTCACTTCAGTACAACCAAACAACCATGGCTCTTAAGGTCCCCGAATCCGTCCTCAAAAAGCAGGCCACCCAAGCCAAAATCGCTGCCCAAGCCAAACAGGCATCCTACGAAGCCCGTCAGCAGAAGCGCCAAAACAAGAAAGATGCCATCGCTGCCGCTGAAAAGTACGCTGCTGAATACAAGGCCACCGACGAGGCAGCCATTGCCAACCGTCGTCAAGCCAAGGCCCAAGGTGGATTCTACGTCCCCGCCGCTCCCAAGCTTGCCTTGATCATTCGTATCCGTGGTACCATCGGGGTCTCTCCCAAGGCCAAGAAGATTATGCAGCTATTCCGTCTTCGTCAGATCCATAATGCCACCTTTGTCAAGTTGAATGAGTCTACCATTCGTATGCTTCGTCTTATTGAGCCATATGTGACTTACGGATACCCCACTCGCTCTACCGTTGAGAAGCTTATCTACAAGCGTGGATTTGGAAAGGTTAACAAGCAGCGTATTCCCATTGCCGATAACTCCGTCATTGAGGATGGAGTAGGGGCTGTTGGAGTCAAATGCTGCGCTGATTTGATTCATGAGATTTACACCGTTGGCCCTCACTTCAAGGAGGCCAATAACTTCTTGTGGCCCTTCAAGCTCACCAGTCCTCGCGGTGGATTCTCCAACAAGACCAAGCTCGTGCACTTTTTGGAGGGCGGTGAGGCCGGTAACCGTGGAGAGGAGATTAACAAGCTTGTGAAGCGTATGATCTAAGAGAACAATGGAGATTTAGAACATAGTAAAATCTTATCCGATTAAAGATTTGAAAAGGTTCCGACCCCGTGTACTTTCTTTGTTTGTCGTGAGACTACATTGGAAGTGGGGCGGTCAATTTGTGTACTGTACATTATTACCAGTTAAAACGTTTACCTCACTGGAGTCTGACTTGGATACTTGCATGTAGTTTTGCCTTACCTTGTGCCACGAATCACACCGTAGCTCCATTTTTGAAACCCAGTGCATGTTCATGTTGTCGACCCTGTTCTTTGATAACTCAACAATCAACCAAATACAGCTCAAACGAATAGTATCATGACCAGCACGGATCCTGTAGAATGCATTGGGGTACTCCAATGAATGGGGGACTTCATATAATATTATTATCATTCGAGACTATAAGTAGTTGAAAAGTATTGCTAGTACATGACTTATATGGTTGCACTATCAACTGCCAAGTAATGTAAAACAAAATGAATTCATGCTTCTGTTTCCCTCCCAATTCTCATATAATCTGAACTTCAAAACATTTTATGCATGAACATAAACGTTGATTTGAGTTTTGTAGCAGGCTTCAATCTCAATCACCTCTATTTCTTTGGTGCAAACGGCAGCATAACTTGAACAGCACCAGGTGGAGGCTTAAACGGTTTTTTCGGCTTGGTCTCTGGATCTTCTTCTTCTGCTACATCATCATCTACATCAGCTCTCTTTGCGGCCTCCTCACCTGCCTTCTCTCGACCCGATAAAAAGGCAGGTTCAACGGTCTTCTGTAGATTGGCTATACGGTCCGACTTTTCGCTTGGGGGCTGTTGGGGTGGTGATAGAGGAGTATGTTTTCCCCCTTGTTCTTGCTGCTTTTGCAAGGCCGCTATTCTTTGTGCGACCGACATCAGAGGTGATTCGTCGTCCCCCATTTTGCTTGACCAAAGCTCGGGTGAAAGGTGTCAATTGATAAGTGCTAGGTTTTGGGTGAAGTCGAAGTGAAGGAAGATTTTTTTGCCGCGCTGATTCAATATGTTAGGAGGCTCTGAGCCCAATAGATAGCTTTTGTAGCTGATAAGGCTCGCTGTATGCTCACTAAAAGCAAAGTAGGTAGAGAAACATGCAACGCCACATAAATCACAAGTCACAAGAGACCTCAAGAGACCCATCAACATCAACAACACACTAGTAGTCTATTCACCACATGGATCACGAAGTAATAATACCATCAAACGCCCGACCCGTCTGCCACAAGCCGCTACCCCCTCCCCCAGACTCATCTCTACCATCCAATACTTCTGGAAATGGCTCCATCCTCCTCTTCTATCAATACATAGAACCTCTATGGACCAAATCCCAACACAAAACATCACTCAAAAAGGTGATTGAACTTGGAACTAAATACACGATTACGGGAAGAGGGCGTGTCGCTCGTGAGGGATTGAATTGCACCTTAACTGGCTCGCCGGATAATATCCGAGAGTTTTGTTATGCGTTACGTGAATGGGATCCCGTATTCGATGAAACGGATTTCAAGATCACTGATGGGATACCGGTGGATAAGATGTTTAAGAGTTTGAGTATAAGAAAGACTAACGAGTTGGTTGCATATGGTTTGGTGGGAGGTAAGTCGTTCTGTTGATATTTAGATGTGAATACCTTGGGTATGATGTTAATGAGCCTGCCGTTAGAATGACCATTAAGCCGGTTTGTTCGCGTGCATTATATGAAGTATCAGCTGAGAATGGCCGGAGTCAAATGCTGTTCTTGCTGATTATAAAACCACTTCTGCTTATATTGCTCTCTTTCTGACCTTTAAGAATTATCACTGGGTCTCTCTTTTGTGACATATTAGTGTGACAAGACTAACTGTGTCCTTATACCACGCCCTTTACCCAGAAAAAGCTCCCTCCTTAAAACAATTCGGAGGGACGCATCTCGAAGCTGATCAATACCACGAAGCCATGAAAGATCCGGAGGCAGTCATCATAGATGTAAGGAATGCCTACGAAAGTGCCATTGGTCACTTCCAACCACCTGAATCAGGAGCGAAACTTATTGACCCCAAAATGAGAAATTCTATAGAGTTCCCCAAGTGGTTAAACAGTCAAGAGACTAAGAAACAGCTTGAAGGTAAGAAGGTCCTAATGTATTGCACTGGTGGGATTCGATGTGAACGAGCTACGGCTCTTTTGAATCAAATGTCTGCGGTTAGCGATGACCTTAATTTGAAAGGTGTGTATCATTGTCGTGGGGGCATTGAGCGCTATGTCAAGACTTATGCAGAGGGAGGGTATTGGTAAGAATGTATTCGTATCAATTTCATTTATGGCAAATGTTACTGGATACTTACGAATCAAATGTTGCATTCATGGCTCTTTCAGGACAGGCAAAAATTACCTGTTTGACAAACGCATGGAGCAAACTCCTCATATTAAGAAAACTGAAGCTGTTGAAAATGATGTTGATTCCAAGTGTTGCTTGTGTAGAAATAAGTGGACGGTTTATAGGGGACAATTCAAGTGTTCTAGCACTCTCTGCGGTGTCCCAGTAATCGTATGCGACTCTTGCGCAAGAACTGCCACTGTCAAGCCACAAAGCTTAAAGTGTGAGCTTTGCCAGAAGGGATATAGAGCTCCCACAGAAACTCCTGACCTTGTTGGAATGAAAAGAAAGGCAGACAAGCTGTTAGTCCTTGGGAGTTCCAACGAGTCTGAGAATGCGTCGAAGAGGCCAAAGACCTATTACTGTGATAGAGTCTTTTTATCCCGATTGCCATTGACATCAACTTTCACCAAGGTGAAGGAGGCTATTGGACCTGAACTAATTAGCTTGAAATGGCTTACTGATAAGACCAGCGGTGGGTTTTACGGATCTGCTATTGCATTGCTGTCTTCCCCTGAGACGACTCAAGAAATCATTAAGAAACAGATTAAAGTTGATAAGAAGAAGACCAAGGTGGCTCAAGTGTTCATGAAGGACGACACTGACATGTTTGATAAATTGTTTGAACAAACGGAGTTTCCTCCCATTGGTACATAGGTTAATCATAATTCAGATGATTCATTACTAACATCACGCTGGGAATTCTTCATATGTGTAAATACTAATCTCAACAGATTTGGTTATAAAATCAAACATCATACTTCTACATGTAGCATAGTCAAACAACTCAAAAGGATGCACTAAAATCAAGCCTGCATACTGGACAGGATGAATTATCATGTAACCATTCCCGAATGCATCCTCGGTGGAACCCATGAGAGCATATCAAAAACATAGGCTCCACAGTTTGATCAATAGCGCCCTCATCACGATCGTTCACATCACAGTGACAAATTCCACATAGATGCTCAGCCTCTTCAGGTTTTGGATTGCCGGTGGTAAT
Source organism: Cyclotella choctawhatcheeana (assembly GCA_036939855.1). Lineage (NCBI taxonomy): Eukaryota > Bacillariophyta > Thalassiosirophyceae > Thalassiosirales > Thalassiosiraceae > Cyclotella > Cyclotella choctawhatcheeana. The sequence goes on from JALLPH010000477.1 coordinate 16,428, forward strand.
TCTTCCAAGTTGCTCATCAGTAAGTCTGCCGTCGGCCTTCCTATATGCATTCTCCAGACGGTCATGGTTGGATTCCAGCCTCGAATGCATTTGAAACAGTATATGAACACATCGTCTCCCAACAACGGCACTTCTTTCAAAGCATCCCCACGATCCTCTCTCAAACCAACTCCAACCGAGTGCAATGGTTCTACCCATTTGGATGCATTGATCCCATTCAGTATGAGAATCTAGTAGAGATAATCCATTTTCTCGTATCTTTGACATGGTCTGAGCTTTGTATTCGTCAGTTGGGAAGGTAAGAGAATTAAGAAGCGCCACTCTACGACGAAATGTAGCGCAGATCTTTTCTGAAAAAATGCCAGATTCTTCCAGCAAGTCCGTCCAAGAAATGGCAGCAAGATGGTCGTAGAACTGAACTTTCTTCTTCTCGATTTTAGGCCCATCATTTGAAGTAGTGGATGTCCTCCGAAACCTCTTTGGAAGCCTTGGCTTTAATCTAGAAACTGTATGCCTCCATTTCTCTCGGCGTTGTGCATTATTTCTTTTCCGTGCCAACTCGGAAAAATCAACGTATCCTCCCAATTCTACCAGTTTAATCAAGGTTTCTCTACGAAGTGCTGCCGTTCTAGCACGGTGCATGATTACCTTGTAGTTATCGGGAGACATTACTTCGTCGACGGTGGAAGCATGATCGATATTTTTACCGATGATTGAGGTATTGAATTCGTCCATCTCAAGAAACTCGGCTAGAGAATGTAAAGGCACTGGATTGATGCCCCTCGGATGATTATGAGTGCAAGGAGATAGTAAGAAGGAATGAAGCTGTGATGTCTGTTTGACGACAGATCTTCTTCTACCCGTTGCCTGTTCTTCGTCTGTTTCAGTAATGTTCCCACTGCTACGACCCCCAATGAGGCCACTGATGATGGTCCCTCCCATTGGATTGGTGTCGATGCGGCCAGAACTTACAACTTGTACGGTGCCGCTGAAATGTGATTTATTACGATCCCAGTAACCCTGACAATGGGTCTCACCGTCGGAGTATTCGATTCTGATTGTATACTTGGTCGTTGATACTTCATTAATTTCATCGGTTTCCTGTTCTATATTGTTCTGCTTACTCTCCGATTTTGCTTCCCTATCTTCAACTGCATCAAGATCACCTTCCGTTTGTTGTTCTTGTTCATCATCCTGAAGCGATGAGGCGGCATTCACACTCTTATTCAACGTAGAAGCCGAATGTAATTGAACAATCTCCAAGGGCACAACATCCACCTTGACAAAGACGCATTGTTCATCACCGCGAACTTTATGCCTACAAAGGATACCCTTTTGATTCCCCATCTCATCCAATCCATCATTTTCCATCACGACGAGTTCATAACTCCTCAAATCTCTATTAATAAAGCTTTGAGCCGCTTGTCCCAGACGAGAAGAGTACGCGATGGGGAGTTGAATGGCCCCGACGAATTTGGAACCCGGACAAAATAGCACACGGGCCAGATAATGCATCTCTTGACATTCTTCGTCTTCGTCCGCTGCAAGCAGTCTGTTGGTATTATGATAAGGTTCCTCGTCATCTGTAACCGAATCGAGTTCGTCGGGGTCGGGTAATTCAAATTCTTCTGCCTCCCGGAACACATGTCGAATCTCACTGTTTATCTTGGTGGAATCCAAGGCACCTATAAGCAACGCATCCTCTCTATGATGTTTCATATACAACGTGTCAATGGAGGCCATATGCTCCATCCACGCTACATGACTATTGGCCTTTTCACGAATCATTTCAAAGGCCTTCAGTGTATCGTTGTGTTCCTTCCACTGTCGATACATATCGAGGAATTCATCTTGAAGGACGGCCACCGGGGGGCGGATCGAGCCGTATCTTTGAAAGTTGGTAAGTGCGACTGCAGCTGGTTGTTGTTCGCGGTTGCTGCTAATGCTGCCGCCTCTGCCCAAACCAAGAGATGGGATGGGGAGAATACGGGGTGAAGAGGAAGACGATGATGACTGAGGCTGCTGTTGTTCCTGTTGATGGGCTTCTGTGGAAGTAGAAGGGAGTAAGGATTGGGGGGGTTCGTGATCGGAATTTGATCTATCGGATTGCCCTTCATTCGAGGGAATCATCTCTACAGCAGCAGCAGTGCCTTCCATCTTATTTCTGATATCCTTTGTCCTTCACACTTCACAGCCAATTGGGTGTGTATTACTCAGTCACTCTGCCTTCTGCCTTCCAACCGAAGCAGAACTGGATGGGAAACACTGGAATACTGGAACAACCTTTGTGGGCTTGTGGGACAGTAACACAACAAAACACCTGTTCTCTCCTCTTATGTAGCGGCGTTTTACTGTAAAATGTAATTTTAAGTAATGGGCGTTCCTACTTTGTAGGTAGATGTGGCATGCCAAGAAGACCGTTTAAATTGTTCTACACCCAACATGGCATTGTCGCTCCTCAAATTTGTCCAATGGATACCTCAACAGATAACTCAAAGAAGCCTCAAAGGGTGAATAATCATAGCTGTTCAGCCCGATCCTGCTCATCCAACAAACGAAAGTCAGCGGAAGTAATCAACAACAGCAATCTCCAAAACGTACTGATCGAAAGCGTGGTATCAAAACTCCCAATGCCAGTGGCGTTGTTCGATCCAAACCAACTATTGTCACTACCCCCACTGTATCTCTTGACAATGATGAACGTTTCAATGGCGCCAATTCTGTCGCTATTACAGCACAACACCCCTCGATCGATCAACACATTCTGGAGCTTGCAGAGCAGGTTGGCTTTGATCAACTACGGAAGATTTTGGATGGATTAGCTTAATCAATATCTCCTTCCAAATCTAATGAGGACTGGAAACTGGAATCTTGGATCTACTACTATCAAACGTGAATATATCCATCAAGAAATCCAGGATATAGGATATGATGATGAGCGCCAATTGACTTCCTCCTCTGACCTACAGTGCGGTTGCTTTGATAGATCACTATTAGTTCAGCTAAAAATCCTCCTCACAGTTCATTGTACCGATGAACGCATCACACAAGAACACCTAGAGGACTTCAATAGACACAGAAAAATAGGCAATGACGCGATACAAACGCAGGCTTTCAGCACAATGCAGGTCCACGTCCACCAATCACAACGGAAAATGGAAACAAAACAGACTATCCTAGCCATATACAACTACGCCACCGACAATTCCTACGAAATTGCGACGGAGGAACAGCGCAGCATGGGTGATTTGACGGCATACAAAGAATCAACGGCATACAGGATAATGTTTCTATTGAAGGCTGTCGCTGACAAAAAATATTGCAGAGACAAGACAGTCCAACAACTGATGAGTTCAATTCACCCATTCGACTTGGTCCCAATTGCATGTACTGGCGTTGCATGGACTAATAAGAAGTTCCCAAACGAACAAGTAAGTTGAATAATTGTACATCTCATTATGAAAGCATGAAAGCTAACTACCTTTTTTCAATTTCAGTAGGCTCATTTATACAGTAGTTTAGATGCCGCTATTGGACTACCTGCAGGAAGTTTACAAACGACAATGAAACTGCATCATCAACAGTCTGGTGCGAGATTGCCCATTTGTCTTGGCTCGTCTAATGCAACAACGATATTTGACCTACCTGAGGACAGCGGAATTGTATGCAGTACAGATTATGATGATATGCGCATTTTGGGATTCAAAGTACGTTATGGACGTTTATGCAAGGGTGGAGGTATAAACATGTCACAAGAGAGAAGGCAAGATTACGACACAGTAATCAATGATGTCGCAATACTAATGGGCTGTAAGGACGCCAAAGATGAGCGTTGGGTCTATATGGAAAAGTATGATGGATGCACACGCAGCTTTGAGACCATAGCCTTGAAGGCGGGAGAGGAGTATAGTGGAGAGTATAAATTGGTGACTTTAGATTCACGATATGTAAGTATTACAATACAACAATATTTTCAAGCAATCAAATATTCTCTCAAA
>JALLPH010000478.1:0-18725 GCA_036939855.1 Cyclotella choctawhatcheeana
TGGCTTTGTTTTTAGGAATCTCTTGTTGAGAAGACCAACTTAGGTTGTAAGTGGCGAGTACACTGAAATCATGTGTCTTTAACCTCTCAATCATCGCACAGAGGTGGTGAATGAGAGGGTGGAGGGAGCATAATGTGAGCAGAGAAGACTCATCAAGAAATTGTGATTTGAATAGACAGATGAATGTAGTTTCGAAACATGCCGTCTGCCTGAAATTGTGGCGTTTGGAAGGCCGTCCAAACCCAGAAGATCGGAGTTTTGTAGCGGAGGGCCAGATGGTGGTGGGTAGATGAACAGGTGGTGGGGATTGGCACTGAACAGGTTGACCTTGAGGGGGTGACTTACCAATGTGCTGATCTGGAGTGAGTGAAGTATCGATTCCTAGGCGTGTGCGTTTGAAATCCTGTAGTAATGGGTTGCGTTCCCGTGTTGCCTTACGTTTACTGCGCGGTGGCGAGGTAAAGGAGACGAGATCTTTACGATGTGAGGAGAGCTGAGACATGCGGTGTATTGCATGGACAGTGCTGTCGTGTATATGCTTTGAAGTGGTGATAACAGCTGATGCTGGAGCAGGCTGAGGAGAAGTGTGGTGTAGTTTATGAGATGAAGAAGTGATGCAAGGTGTATGGGCAGAGGCAGTGTATCGGTTAACATTTGGGTTAATAGGTTTAATAAGGCGATGGTCTACTGAGCCGCGATCAAAAGATGCGACGATAGGTCCACGGCTGGTGAAATGTAAACGATTGTCATGCCTCGGCATGAATCAGAGGTTGCCAAAGAGAGTAGCAAGTTCGCTGACGCTGACCACTTCATCGTTCCATTTGAGGTTGGTAGTGTTGGACGCCATAAAGGTCCAGAGGGATTTGCCTTTGTCGAGGGGAAGATCCTTGGGGTGAGTGTGGATGCGGTTGCATGTGGCACCAAAATTGCATTTTGAACCATGCCTGTAGTAGTTTTTGCAGATGCTGAATCCTGTGCCGGGGCGCTCGGCATCGAGGTCCGTGGGGAACTTAAGGCCATTGGCAGTGGGATCGGGGCAAATGATGAATCCAACCTTGCCATCAGGACCCAGGCATTCGAGGTTTGAGTGATGGGTTTTACGCTTTGGTTGGCCAGCAGCCTTGCCAGCCTGGGGCTCCTGAGCAGCCTTGGACTTCCTGTCGCTCTTAACAGGAGCAGGAGAATGGGCAGTAGTGGCGCCCCTGCCGGTGTTCCATTTTTGATTGTGGATCATGAGCTCCCTCTGTTCCTTGACCCGCTTAGCCTCGGAAGAATTCCAGAGAGGAGAGGTGGGAGGCTCGATGGCCTCGCAGAGACAGTTTTCGATGGTATCCTTGAGAGTGGTGAAAGATCTCTCGGCGGCATAGAAGCCCCGGACTGAAACAAGGTGAAACCTTGTAGGGGTGGCATTCATGAGGCATTCCTGGTCATCGAGAACGCCGCCCAGACGGGCTAGGATGGAATTCATGCTGCTGATGATGTAGTAAGCAAGCTGAATCTCATTGGAAGTACCTTGAAACTTCTTGAGCCAGATTTTGGACTCCTCGCCAGTGAGAAGATCACTGACTTCACGTAGGTAAGCCGCATAATTAGGCCAGTCAAGGGTGTAGGATTTGGAGTTGTAGTCGAAGACGTACTTGGCGGTGAAGTAGTTGAGGCTGTTGGTGTTGCAACTCAATACCGTTTGGAAGCCGGTAACTTGGGTGACTGGTGTAAAGGTTGTTTGGAGCTTGGTGCGGTGAATATCCGACTCCTCAAGTGCATCCTCTGCAGCAGCTTGAGACTTGTCCTTGTTCTTGAGAGCGATGGACTGAGCGGTGTCACTGAAGAAGGAACTGTAGGTGATGCCAGAGGTCTTGCAGTCAGTGAGAGAGTCCAGGTTGTGAGGGTGGACTTGGGCGATGGCCATGTAGGCATCCATGACGGGCTCGTAGGAGGGAAGGGAGACATGCCTGAGTGCAAAGTCACGACTCTCAGAGAGTTTTTTGGCATTGGTGCGAAGACCGGAGGAGCAGACAGTTGTCATCTCGGCCTTGGAGGAGCACTCGTGGATGAGGGTGGAGAGTGTGGTAAAGACTGGAGGCGAAACTTCATCCTTGAGTTTGAAGTCCGTCCAGCGAGCGCCCAGGAGCATGTCCCTGGCCTGGACATTCTTCCGGACAGGTTCGAACTTCTCCGACTTCCTTTGGGCAGCAAGGGGGGGTGCCATCTGGAGGGGTGTAAGAATAGCAACTTCGGCCACAGGGGGGGTGTCGCCAGTTTTGGGAGTCTTGCGCTGTTGGGACAGCGTGATGAGAGCCTGGAGAGCATGACGTTTGCGCTCGTCAGCGAGATGGAGCTCATCGTCATCATCCAGGTGGACAAGTTCGTAGTTGAAGTGGGGGTTGGAGTAGTACTTGGCGACATCCCCGCCACCAGAAGGGAGATACTTCGCAAGATCGGGCTCCGTGAGGAAGGCTGCCTGCACAACCGGGTTCCAGTGGGCATTGTGGTAGTGCCAGTTGGCACCGGAGGTGCCACCGAACTCCGCGATGCCATCCTCGACCGCCTGATCGTCGGCCCGACCCTTGACGATGGCCGGTGTGCCGTCAGGGATGGCGATGGTGCTGGAGCAGCGGGCGAGGTAGAGGGGCTCCGTGAGCTGGGTGATGGCCGAGTCCACGAGGGCGACGAGCTCGGCGACGCGGGGTTCCGCGAGGTCGAGGGGCAGGTCACCGCATGGTGAGTTCGAGGGGACGAGCCGCTTGGGGGAGATGGTGAGGAAGTTTTTGAAGGCCTCGGGGGAGAGGAGACGGATGTCAGGGGTAAGTGCGTTGTTGCTCGCAGTGCCGATGACATGCTTCTGACCATTTGTTTCCGTGCAGATGGTAGGGAGAAACAGGTAGGCGAACCTGTTGGTGGGGGTGATGAACCCCAGGCCGACGAAGCCGGTGCCATCGAAGCTGGTGGCTCTCGTGGGCGGGAGCACTTTGTTGTAGCGGGCGACGCCGGCAGCTCCGGCAGTTTTGCCGTCGGGGTCGTTCGCGTTCAGCATCGTGACGAGGTGGATGATACCGGTGCCTTTGGTGACGGCGATGGTGTCCTCGAGGACAGAGGTGGCAGCAGTGGTTGTCACTGCGTACGAAAGGTAAGTATGGAGGTGAGTATTTGTGTTTGGATGTTATGAAATGAAAAAAACATGATTGATTTAACATTGTTTTTGCTTTCGTCCGCTCTCGATGAGAGTGCCAAAGGGTGCTTTGGGAGGCGGTGATGTGGCGTTGAGGTAATGTGCTTGTTGCCTCGGCGCAGGCCTCAATGTGTGACTATTGAGGCTGCCGGCAGCAGCATTACTGTCCGTTAGAAGGGCACCCGAGTACATAAGTACCGGGAATGATCGGCGGCGAGGGCACGAGGAGCGACACAACAATCAATCGGAGCGGGGACACAACAATAAGCACAGGGCCGGGCCACGCAACAACCTCGCACCGAACATGTCCGGGTAGATGTGTGCACTCGCATCCGTCACAAGTGACGCCTTGATGCAAGAGTGCCTCCTTCGCCGCACATCTCCCAAAAACAACCCATTGGACTCCACGAGACGGACAAGAGGGTGACAGGCAATGTAACAATCAACCAGCAATGCTATTCAGCATGCTTGGAACTTACTTGTAGGTGAAAAGGTGAGTAAAAAAACAATAATTGCTGAAGAGCTTGGTGGAGAAACTGGTTTTTGATGTGTCAAAACCAGTTTTAGAATAAAGTGATCTTTCCAAGGATCCAGAGGAACATTGAATTTGCTTGATGATGCTAGCTTTGATTTGATCAATAGTAATTAAAACTAAGAAGATCCAATTTCCAAAGCCACATCGTCAGAATATCTTTCGTAGATATTATCTAATGGCTCTCAGGCCAGTACTGTCCGTACATCAGGACAGCCTGTCTGTTTCTGGATAATTCTTGGGTATTCTTCAGCAGGAAGCCTACGTACGCATACCATGTCTTACGTAGTGCGCTACGTGAGGGGGCTTAAGTGGCTAGTACGCGTGAGTGTGGTGATGGGTTCTTTTACCTTCCGAGATAGTCCATATCTCTCTGGGAAGAAGTCCAGTCGGCCAATATTTCTTCATGTTGGATTGGTCTCATCTGTTGGATTTAAATGCTTGAGTGGTACAAAAAAGTTAGGCACTGCCTACCCGTACCCGGATTTCTGCGGGCGCACTTTACGTAGTAACTATTATATAACCACTTCTGCCTACTATTACCAAGACTACATTCTCCCGCCAAAAGATTTCCAACTTCCACACACGACAACGACAACCGCACAACTCCCGCCATGATCTCCCACCTACCAAAGATGAGGCTGCTGCTACAACTCGTAACTGCATTCAATATTATAGGCATAACATACGCATCATTACGGCCGTGGTCATTGGGGTGAGCATATGATAGTGTTGTGTCGATAATATGGTGGGCTCGTGTATCTATCGCTCGATTGTTCGATGGTCGATGGCTGTTGATGTTGGTCTTTATGTGATTGGATCTAATAGGAGCGAGTTTGAATATAATATTCCTCTATTGCTGAGTTATTGTTATGCAAATATATCATGAGTATTAGTGATTAGTGATGCTCGACTCTCCTTGACTTTGCATTTGATGACTCTACTATGCCAAACTGCTTGGCTTTTCATGTCGTGCTCACAAAAATCATAATACATGTAATCGATATCTGCAGGGTATCAACTCCAATACATCATTCCACCTCTACGAATAATAGAGAATCGTTACTGCTGCAGAGACAAAGATTAGCTACAAAATCGAAACTTGTATCAAATTGCTGGGGCAATGATCATTATTGCAAATCAACAAATCTAATTCAATCGCTTCGGGGTGGATCATCATCTACTCTAACAAAAGACGAAGAGGAGGACAGTGATTCTGAATATGAAGAAGAGTACGATTCCGAAGAAATCGAAGAAGACGAAGATTATGACGACGAAGAAAGTGATGTCGAAGAGGATGAAGAAGATAATGACGCAACACTCGCCACATCCATTCAAACAAAGGCAGCATCCGACGATGAACCCTACGATGCCCTCCTCACCCCACCGCCAATGCAACAAATGATGCTATCCATATCCATCATGTTCCTATCCCAACGAATGGATATATTCTCACCACGAGTAGTTACCATTGCTCGAGCCGCATTCGTGGCATACATTATACTCGTGCAACTGTTTCTACTGTACGTACGGATCAAAGTCAAAAGAATCAATGATCGGACCGAAATCACATTATCCAATCCGTTAGCATCCATGGCCGAATCGATGCTTCAAAAGAATTCCAATAATGCCATGGTCAAATCCCTCACATCGCAAATATTAACGACTCATACCACCATCTACGAGTATGATATGCAACAAATTAAGAGTATGCAGTCGGGATTATTGATGCCCATGGTGTTTATTTACTTTTTGCATTTTAGGATGAAGCAGATGCAACCGCTTTTGATGCAGACGGTTACGGGGTTGATGAATTTGGTTTATAGTCCGCTTTGGCAGGTGTATGTTATGGGGAAGAGGTTGGAGAGACCGTTTGGGGGCGGTGGTGGGGGTAATAATAATAAGGATGATGATGGGTTATTGGGTGGTGTTATGGGAGAAAATGAGAGCGATGTTAGTGACGTAGTTGAGAAGACTGACGATGATTCAAAGGATGATGTTATTGATGTGAACAATGAAAGTGATGGTAATGAGACTGAAGAAGAAGATTCAGATGATGAATCAGATGATGAATAATATAATATTGAACCAACAGATTACAGGTTTATGCAAGGGTTGAGAGGATTGCGATTATCCAGTAGCTACCTTAGTTTCAATCATAAACTAATAGATTTGCTGTTTGTTTCAATACCGGTGATTATATTTCTTAGTTTCTAATGTTGAGATTTTAGCTGTTGCAAGACGCATTTTGCAATGTAGAACAGCTCTCATGCTTTGGAAATGCACTCAAATGCCCCTGTACCATGTCGAATAGGATGTCCTAGTACAATGTTACTACTTGGACTCATCATTGGATCTGTCCTCTTATTCATAGCAGCATCGACCATGAATACGGAGGTAGATTCAAAACTCATTTGGAGGAAGGTAGAGCTAATATCAGCCATTCCTATTCGGTTCATGGGTTTATATTCTCCATCGTAAGTCATGAAATCAGCAATCAAGGATCTGTGCAGATGGAGAAAGGAAGTGTTGAGAATAATTAATTAAAAGAATATAACAAGCAGTTTAAAATACACAATATCACTTACAAATGCCTTGGGTCAACTGAAATACCATACACGGCAAACACCCCCCTGATTTGATCAGCAATGCTCATGCGTGCAGCTTCTACTCCATAGGCACAACGAATTGCCCAGATATCATTTGATACAAGTTTATTATGGTCAACTACACCTTCGTCCAATTTCCAGATCTCCTCAAAGTTACATCCAGCAGTTTGTAAGCATCTTCCGCGATCATCTTCGTTATTGATAAACCCTTCTTTAATCTTGGGCTTTGCTCGAACAATCGTATCTTCTGCGGCACGTTCCACTAACCCAACCATAAGTAAAGGGCATGTTGATGGATCGACTCTAAGAGGATCGAGTATTATTGCATTCTTAGATTGGCTGAATCGACAGGTGTTGGAAGACTTGGACTCGTACTCATCGCCACTCTCCTCGCCTTCGGTGACAACAGCCGGGACTTCTTCTTCGTCGTCATTAGGATTTGTGTCGGAAGTCTTGGCGATTTTTTTATCGTCGTCGTCCATTTCACCATAGGAAGTCATTTCTTTTCTGTGGCCATACCTAGAGGCATTTACTCCATCTTCGTCGTCCACGACTTCGTCATCATATTCTTCATCCTTGGATTTCTTGCTTGCTTTCTTTGCATCTGGTTCAACGAAATCCGAAGAGCTACCTCCGACAACATCTATTTTGGCAAAGTCACCGGGACTTTCATTACGTTTCATTTCCATCTTCATGACACGAGCAAGTTTCGGAATGAATGTCTTTGAAACTACTCTGCAAATGTCATCCGGCCTCAATCCAAATGCCTCCTGTATTCGTTCTGTCGGGTGAAGTTTAAGAGTGACGTAATAGCATCGTTCCCAGACATTCGACCCCTTTTCTAACGTTTCTCTCACAGTGATTCCGCATTGACTTGACAGAAGATTCATCAAGGATAGCTTGGAAAAATCTCTAGTCATGCGAAGAGCTGCTTTATCACTTACGGAAGCTCTCAATGGGACGGACATGGTAGGTGTCTTGAGCTCCTTAGACGCAGTCATGATGATTTCACGTAACCTTGGAATTCCTAATGTCACATTTGCTCCAGCACCCGCCAAATGGAAAGTGTTGAGAGTCATTTGTGTAGAAGGTTCACCAATTGATTGAGCTGCGATTGACCCGACAGCTTCTCCGGGGTGTGCTAGAGCTGAACTGTACTTCGCGGCAACAATTTTGTTGAATCCTTCTCTTGATAAGCCCGAATTTTCAATGGCCTTATTCACCTCTGGATCATTCACTGCTTTAGAGGTGAGATCTGCCACCCTCTCTGAAATACAAGCCCCCGATGATCCAAGTCTATAAGCTCCGTTATCGCGTTTCAGATCTGATAATATGGGATCTGGGCAGTCTGGCTTAATGAGCTCGCACTGGAAAGAATCAGCTGGTGTCTTGTTACTTCCACAGTAACTAAACGATACAGTCTTTGGCACCTTCTTAACAACCACTCCATTATGGTGATACTTGATGTCAAAATGTTTGTTGTCACTGTGCTTTTTAACAATGGTAGCGTCATACCAGCCTTCGCTTATGGCTCCTCTAGCCCACTGACCTCCCATCCTAGACTTTCGAGCTCTCACAAAGCTCCCCTTTTTGAGGAGTGAAGAACTTAAGTTTGTCTTTAACGCCTCGGCTTGGAGATGATCACTCTCAGCTACATCAATTGTTGAGGTAGGAAGGGATGGGTATCGCTTCTTAAGCGACTCGTGATTGCGAGCAAGGAAAGCAAATGTCCTCGGTTCGCAATCCAAATGTGCAGCCTTTATCGGATCAATACCATCTTCTCCATAAACGAACTGAACAACACCGCCCTCACCATCACGAACAGTATGATCATATGAAACTTTGAGTTCTTCTAAATGTTTGATTAGACAACGTTGTAAATACCCAGAACGAGAGGTCTTTACAGCAGTATCTACCAATCCCTCTCGACCGGCCATACAATGGAAGTAGTACTCCTGTGGACGGACTCCAGTTAAGAAACGATCAGTGATGAATCCATCTGCACGAGGATTGGGATCATATGGTGCAAAAGATGGTAATGTCCTTCCACTGCTCATTCTAGGAACTCGACGCCCTTCTAACGCCTGCTGACCTAGCGAACAAGATACTTGAGATTGATTTACCATTGAGCCTTTAGCACCGGTCGTTACCATCAAACCAAAAGTCTTTGTATTGAAAAAATCGTGATTAGTGAAGAAAGGTGTAAGAGAAGCAGTGGTTTAAAGTCGTAAGTGTGCGTACATTTTCGGGAAAAGGAACAGCAAGCCCATCAGGTAAGCAAATCTTGATAATATCCGAAGCCAAAGGGTTAACTTGAGATTGCATGAAACCATCAAGAGCAGCTGCATTCTCTTTACCATCTCCTCCAGACAACAAATCACCAATCTTGGTAGCAGTTGCGGCTTTCTCGTGAGGCTTCAGTGGTAGTTTCGACTTTGGATTGCTAGCTACATTAGGTATTTCGACTTTTCCTCCTTCTGACTCGGCCCATGCTTTTGCTGCACGAGATCCAATATTATAGGCGTCCTTCAAGATTCAGGTCGATGTGAGATATACGCAAGACGCATCATAGAATGCATAATCCAACTAGATAAAATAAACACACCTTTACAAGTCGACGTCTCTTGGCATCGGCATCCGGTGTGAGAATCAAATCTTCCATTCTACAGCTATGACCCGAATAATATTGTATGTATGCAGTAAAGAGCCTTCCGAGAGCATTGACTAATATAACAAGAGTAAATTGAATAGTTAGATTCGCCGTCGTTTGATTTGGTGCAATATCTTTTCCCTGAAATGGAGCAACTCACGAATCAATCCAGCTCTACTTTCGCCATACGCCTCGTACACAGCATGCACCAGAGAAAAGTCGGTTGCCCCAAATGCAGCCTTGTCAAGCACGCCTTGAAGCAAATCTCCATCACGCACTATCACCTTGTGCTCGTTCCACGATTCTCCAAAAGCAGTCGCCGGGGTTTTTGTTTTTCTTTCCATCGAAAGACCGGGAAAGTTAAAAGTGGGGTCTTCATCGCGATCATTCCCCTTTCGTAAATGATTCAACAGTGTAGAGATCACTTGCTTGCCAGTCCAGAGCTCTTTTGGTTTGCGAATAGCTGGTGGCATGAGTTCAATGTTGGCATCGGCACGAATAAGTTCTAAACCAGGAAGAGAACCAAGGGCTGCAAAAAGGAGCTGCTGGTATTCTTCCTTCTCAATAAAAGTGTTCATACAAGTCAACTTAACTCCAGCATCTACGTGATCTTGAATGAGACCACGAAGGGGTGTTCCATCGGTCGGGACTATGAACTGACTATCTGTGGAGCAAATTAATTGTGCTTCTGCGGCGGCAAGGTAGCTTTGAGGAAAGTGACAGTTCATTTCATCTCCATCATAATCAGCATTGTAAGTATTACAGTTTGCATAATGCATCCGCAATGTGTTTTGGGTGGGGCTAGTCAATGTGAAGAATGTGCGTTGGAAATTAGGCTACCCCTGCAGATTGAAAATTGTGGAATGACTTAGTCACATACCTGAAGAGCACTCGCACTCGATGAGCCATGATTCCAGGCTTATGAAGCGTTGGCTGAGTTCATGAAAAGACAAAGTTATTGAGTTACAAGCGATGCATCAAACCAATTCAATTATGCAAGTAAAAAAGTGTATCCTCGGTACGAACAGACAAATGCCTCGACTCCAAGCGCCAAACAAGCATATTTCTACGCCCATTCGACAAAAATCAAGACATCAATCCACCCGATGTATAGAGTCATAATCTCACATCTAGTATTCAGAGTGGTGCATGACAATCATATCTCTTCATAGGACACCATATCCATCAACAAGAAAAAAAACACAAACTGACCTGACGATTCATGAGTACCATATCTCCATCTCTCAACTGTCTACCAACCTTAACCACGCCATTATCTGACAACAACCTCGCTGCAATAGCCTGTCTGCTGCTATCCTTCATCTTACTCAAATCAACCCTCTGTCCACTCGGAAACTCTACCCAGACAGCCCCAGGATACTGCCCTGGACCCCGCTCGACTAGCTTGCGCATTTCGGCAATGTTAAGAGATGTAACGGGAGTAGGGAAGGTGAGGGTTTTGGCAAAGTGTAGGGGTAGCCCAATCTCATTGGTGCCGATGTAAGGATCTGGAGAGATGACAGATCTACAAGCGTAATTCACACGCTTTCCCATCATGTGCCTAAGGAAGTAGTGTTTCAGCAAAAGATGAGTCAAATATACCTTCATGGAAGATACACTAAACATTGTTGATCACGAGAATCAGCAACTACCACTTCTCACTTTCTAAAAATCCCCTCCTTCTTTTCTAACAACTGTCGAATCCCATTCGGAGTATTATTCGCCGTTCCCTTTGGATCTCTGGTACTATCCATGAAGCAATTAATTGTAGTTTGTAAATCCACCCATATCTCCAACATACTAGCCTGTCCCTTATCCTTATCGCCCCGAATCTTCTGAAGACGTTTCTCATCCTCGTTGGTCCGTTTCAACTCGGCCTCTTCGGAGGTTAAATCGTGTATCGTGGCAAAGGTGCTACGGATACGTGCATTGAGTTCTAATACCTTCGAGAGGTAAAAATTCTGCGAATGCTCCACGGTCATGTTACCCATGATGACGGGCGGACGAAATCGCGACGGTGGGACGGGCAATGCCCGTAGGAAGAAGAAGGTGTAGCCCTTCCCTCCACCCGATATGGCCTCAGCGGCATCGGAGGTAGACCTTGGTCTAGCATTACCACTACCACTTGAATTAGTATTTCTCGTGGTAGTATTATTATCCGCATAATCACTCTCGATATCTTGACCGGTCACACTCATATGTTCGGGAGAATGAGCACATCCAAAGAACTTGGAACATAGGAACGGTTCCTTATTCCAAGTGAGACGACACTGAGCCTCCACTTCGAGGGCATGCATGAAACTGTCACGTGCCGTGGATTCTTTGCCGGTCGCTACGGTGGCTTTACGCGAGATACCCCCTCCCGTTGGGTCTACTTCGTCATCGTCATTGTCGTTGCTTTTGTCCTTCTTTTTCTTCTTCTTGTTTGACTTCTGACCACGACCTGCCTCTTGGGCCTCCTTGTCAATCATGGTTTCATTTTCGTCTTCATCATCGTCACTACTTTCATCTTCGCTATCGGTGGAACCGCCCACGTCATCTTCGGAATCGGGGTACATCATGACATCATCATCGTCTTCGTTGTAAATGGCTTCACCTCCATGGATGCTGGCGCAGGCGGGGCGTATTTTGATTCGTTCGGCAATATTGGACTGTTTGATGGGGTTAAATTGAATTCGGAGCAAGAGAACAAGTATTGAGATTGAGTGCAAGGTTCATGTGAAGATTGAATGGAGAAACAAGCGCATCAATTATTACAAACACACAAGATGCCAATCATAATATTAGTCACACCATAAGCACATGTCTACACCAAAACAGCCATCACCACACTCTATACTTTACCTTAACATTCCTCCTGGGCATGCCCACCTGAAACATCTTATTAAACTGATCATGACGTATCTTGGGACTAAACGCCCCGCAATTCTGACACTTTAAACACTTGGAACACGCCCCCTGAAACTCCTTCAGTATCTGCCTCCGTATGGCACGTTCATGCATTGTCAACACGGCATTACTCCTCCTACTAGTACTACTACTACTACCACCACCTGCCAATTCCAATTCCAACAATCTCATTCTCTCATTTAAAAAGGTATCCAAGGCAACACCGGTGGTAACCAACAATTCACTCTTTTTGCCCGCACCGCCGCCGCCGCTGCTGCTACCCAAAGCTCCCCCGCCATTCTTCCCCACAATCCCCGCCATACACTCCTCCAATTCCAATGCCTTCTCACTCTTCCCCGCATCGACATATGCCAATTTTAATGCAAACACTTTACAATTCCGTCGACTCAATCGAAAGGCGTGACATGCCAAACATTTCATTTTCATCAATTGGAGTAATTTCGTAAAGAAGAGAGGATGGTATACGGGTACGCATAGTTCGATATGACCAAAGTGTCCGGGACATAAATTACGTAAATTACCGCAGGTTACGCATAATTCTTCGCGATCTCCGCCGCCGCTGGCGGTGGGACCGAGGAGGGGATCGTAGAGACCGCGGGGCAGGGGGGTTCCCAAGGCATCGTAGGAGAGTGACGAAGAGATTTCGCAGACCGAACGTTGACGGACTTCGTCGTCGGTGTAGATGCTGAATTGGATGGAGGTGGGTTGATTACGGATTATGGATTGGTTTAGGTTGGCCATGGTGAAAAATAATGGCGAAGGGTGGATGTGATGTGTGATGGGTGTAGCCCGTGCAACGTGCAATTCAAGTTGATGGCTGAGGGAAATTTTCAGTTTAGGAGTTTAGGGTGCAAAAAATGTCCCTATATTTTCATTTGCCTCTCTACTTCGGTGGGCTAAACATCTAATTCTCTAATTACACAAGAGGTCCATTTCCCGCCATATTGAAATGGGATCGGAGATCTGAATCACATATGATGTCACGATGATCAGAAGCGGTGATAGTCAGATGTGAAAAATGATTACACGAGCTCCAGATCATCTATCATCGCATCATGGTGTCATCTTCTAACAACTGCAATCAGGACCAGCTAAGGTCCAAACTGGACACGCTCAATGAACTATTGCAAAACTCGTCTTCACCAACGAAACGTCCATTTGGTGTCACATTGCCAGATGACGACAGGTGAGGGTTGTATTGACATAGATGAAGCCTTTCATCACTCATAATTGACTGACACATGCCATTTGAACTACCGGTCCTCCAGCAATATCACAAACGAAGGCACTAACCAAAAGCAATTAAAAGAAGCCATACAATCGGTACAAAATGTACTGTCCTCCTTCGGGGTACTGCCCCCCAATGAAACAACAACTGAAACTGTGTGGAAAAGGTCCATTCCCTTTCATCTATACCAATCGCCCAAAACATCAACGCCATTGACCACATTGGTAGCATCGGAACATTTGCCACCCAGAGCGAAAATATATCGCACGTTAGATGACGGATTGGTAGAGGTATGGACTCATTCTCTATCGAACGATGGAGATGATGATGTGACTTCTCGTCCATTGCAGGGCAATTTATCATCCAAGCTTGTGGAATATACTCGGGGTTCCATGGGCGTACGTAGACCTTTTCGTCCGGGGGGGTTGGATGATGAAGTCGATGATTCTCGTGGGGTACATTATGAGGAGGATGATGGAGGATTTTTATCAGAAGAGGCTATAAAACGAGCACGAGAGGGTTTGACCAAGAATACTAAAGAAGCGTGGCAGGATGGGACTTTGATTACTGCTCCTCCTGGTGTTTCTTTTGATGTTGGATTGAGATATGAGGATGTATTTGTGACGGTAGATGGAGAAGATGTTTCTCGAAAAGAACTAGATCAAAATCCAGCGAATACCCCTGATGAAGCAAGCAAGGTTATTGATGTTGTGAGCAATTCAGTAGCTGGTACTTCTTCTATGAGTGCAGCATTTCCTGGTTCTCTAAGTTACGACAAAAGTTACTTCGATGATGACTCTCTTTTTGGCGAAAGCTCTGATGATAGCAGCAGTGACGAAGATGATGAGGAGACATCGATACAAAGCGAAAATCGTTCAACAGTGGATGGAGAACCTACGACACCACTTGCGGCAGTTATAAATCAAACCAATGATTCTTGCAGCGTGGAAGATGTTGATGAGCTTCTCTCTGAAATACAAGGCACAATGCAATCTCCATTTACTCAATTGAAAAATACCCCGGTGATTCATCCTCCCGTCAATACTGAGCAGAAGATGAACAGCAAAAAGGAATCGGCAGCTCGTAAATCATGGGCAGTTACCGAATACATTCCAATCACATCAACATCCGACTTTCACACTTTACTACCCAATCCAGCTCTTACATTCCCATTTGAACTCGATGACTTTCAAAAGCAGGCAGTATTGCGATTGGAACGATCAGAGTGTGTGTTTCTAGGTGAGAGATGTGACATGCCTCGTGTTTTTATCACCCCAAACATTGTATTCATAATTTTGTTTTGTAACATCCTTCCAGCTGCTCACACATCAGCGGGCAAAACAGTCTGTGCCGAATATGCAATAGCTCTGGCAATGAAACATTGCACTAGAGCAATATATACCAGCCCAATCAAAGCATTGAGTAATCAAAAATATAGAGATTTTAGGCTTAAGTTTGGCGAAGACGTTGGGCTCATTACAGGAGATATGCAAGTCGGTGCTGACGGATCGTGTCTTGTGATGACAACAGAAATCTTGCGAAGTATGTTGTATCGGGGAGCGGACCTTATACGAGATATCGAGTGGGTTATTTTTGATGAAGTGCATTATATTAATGACTCCGAGAGAGGTGTTGTCTGGGAGGAGGTCATCATTATGCTCCCTGATTACGTCAATCTCATATTCCTTTCTGCGTGAGTTGAATGATGATATTTTCCATTAGACAATGTTTACGAATTAAACAGGGTGCCTCTTTGCATTGTAACAGCACCACTCCCAATACAATAGAATTTTCTGAGTGGATAGGGAGGACAAAACAAAAACCAGTTCATGTCATACGTACCAACTACCGCCCTGTTCCTTTATCTCATAATCTTTGGGCTGGATTGAAATTACACTCTATAATGGAAGGTCGGGATGGGTTCAATCCCAAAGGTTATGCTGAAGCTGGAAAAGCCCTGCTTCCGGCTTCTGTGAAAAAGGCAGCTGATGACAAAGCAAAAGGAGGAGCCAAGAGCAAATCCACACCGGCACCACCTAAGCATCAAACCAAGCCAGGCCAGCAGCAAGGAAGCAAACAAGACTGGCTATCACTAGCAAGGTTCTTAGAGAGAGAAGGTCTAATGCCAACTGTAGTTTTTTCGTTTTCAAAGAAGAAGTGCGAGGAAATTGCCAACATGCTTAGATCACTTGTAAGTACCCTCTCTTGCTTTGTCAATGTAGGTAACAAGATACGAGTCTTACCTCAACAAATACACGTGATGCACCCCAACATCATAGGACCTTAACACGGCGGCTGAACGTAATTTGGTACAATCATTTACAATTCAAACAGTAGCTCGTCTTTCACCTGTTGACGGTAAGCTGCCGCAGGTCCTGACCACTTGTGACATGGTAAAGAGAGGTATAGGGGTGCATCATGGGGGCTTACTTCCCATTTTGAAGGAAATGGTTGAGATTCTTTTCTCTCGAGGTCTAGTGAAAATCCTGTTTGGTACGCCTGCATTTTGATGCTATTTTCATTTGCACAAATATATAACTAACCATCTCAAACTCCCGTGACTTTCACCAGCAACTGAAACATTTGCAATGGGAGGTGAGTTGCATTAATTTATCAATACCTAATACGGTTGTCAATTATTACTCACCTCATCAACCAATCCATTAAGTCAATATGCCAGCACGCTCTGTGGTATTCAATGCAATACGCAAGCATGATGGTGTTCAGTTTCGGGAGCTACAACCAGGGGAATAGTAAGAAAATGATATATGTTTTAGTTTTGTTCAAGGACGCCTTAACCAAAGAAAAACACTCGTTCAGTACTCAAATGGCAGGTAGAGCGGGGCGCCGTGGTTTGGATTCAGTCGGGACAGTTATCATTGCGTGCTTTGGCAGTCAACCTCCAGACCAAGTAATTCTACGTAATATGCTCACAGGATTATCAACGAAGCTCCAGAGCAAATTCCGCTTGACATATACTATGATTTTGAATCTTTTAAGAGTAGAGGTGATTACTTTGGTGGCTGCTGTTCTTTTTATCTTCGTATTGCTGCATTACTTGCTCACGTGTGAAATATCTAGGATATGTCTGTCGAAGGTATGATAAAAAGGTATGTAGATCTTTTGAACCATTTAGTTGGGTTCACTAAGTGACATTCTTCAAAATTAATCTCACTAACTCTTTTCGGTGGTTCATTGAAAGATCCTTCTCAGAGTTTGCTACTCAGCGTGCTTTGACAAACAATGATTACCCAAAATTGTTGGAGCGTGGGTCTAAGACCCTTCTCAAACTGTAAGGGGTTCATTATGTATTGTTTTTACTTCATCTCAACGTAGACTCAGATGTTCTTTCTACCTACAGCGACGAAGAGTTCAAATCAGACGCTGACAGCCGTGTTGGAGCTGAAGACATCGAAGACTACTATTTTGCTAGCACAAATGCTTTGGCATCAAACCACAATTTGCTCTCATATCTTACATCCTCTAGCGGAACAGCTGGTGGTGCACTATCCATTGGACGCATTTTATTGGCAACGTCCAGGAATAGAAAAGAGTACCAATATGTTAGAGCTCCATCCGTTGTGATTCGGTCTACAGTCACATCTACATCAAAAAACGGTGTAGCCGAGTCAACAATAGTGTGTATGATTTTGCTACCCGAGGGGTTCACATCAAATAAAGACTCTCAGTCAAATAATCTGAAACTTGGTGACCTAAACTTTGTTGGGAGGTCAGGTGATAGACATTTCGCTATTGTGGAGGTTAAACTTGATGAAGTCTTCGCAGTTACAAATATGAAGATAAAGATCGATAGCAAGGTGTTCTTTCGAGAAGGTACAAATAAAACTCCAAGCATATCATTTGCCGGCGCAAAGTCAATGAAGAGTAGACAAGATGATGATATATTTGCAGGAATGACATCTACCCGTGGAAAGAAGGCATCATCAATTCAGCCCAAGACCACTGCTGTTTCCCAGGAAGTGCAGCTAGTAGAAGAGGTCATGGTGCATCTCACCAAGGCGGAAGCTTCAGAAAAAGATGTTGGGCTTGAACTTTTAGATCTCAAAGACTGCGCAAAGAATATCCACCAGGGATCATCAGAGGTGGAGTTTAGACACGCAGTTGATCGATTGGTACAAGAAATTGCAACTGTCAGGCACCTGCCATCTCATGCACACCCAAATCTTGAAAAGCACTATGCTATTGTGAATAGAAAAGAGACACTGCGATCTAGGGTCCTGATGCTTCGTCATTTACTGTCTAATGAGTCTCTCCAATTATTTCCGGACTTTTTGCAAAGGAAGGCTCTCCTCATGGAGCTTGGATACATTGACGAAGGTGACACAGTATGCCTGAAAGGCCGTGTTGCATGCGAAGTAAACACCTGTGAATCATTGATTGTCACAGAGATGGTATTTGAGGGAATGTTGAATGAGCTAGAGCCGACTGAAATAGTCGCGTTACTAAGCGCTTTGCTCTTCCAAGAAAAATCGGATGAAGACTTGGATTCAGAGCTGCCGCAGAGACTTGTTACAAGCTGTGACCGAATGAGAGGCATTGCTGTACATTTGGGGGAGAAACAAAAAGCATGTGGGCTTCCGGTAGATCCACTGGAATTTGCTGCTACTTCGCTCAAGATGGGATTGGTGCATGTAGTTTATGAGTGGGCATGTGGGGTGCCCTTTAGTTCTATATGCGAATTAACAGATGTTCAAGAAGGGTCAATTGTCAGGTGTATTACAAGACTGGATGAGCTTTGCAGGGAAGTAAGGAATTGCTCAAGAGTAGTTGGAAATCCTACGTTGTACCGCAAAATGGAAGCAGCATCTGAAGCCATCAAAAGAGACATTGTTTTTGCATCCAGTCTTTATGTAGCGTAATGAATTATTGTGATGTACTTACTGCAGTTACAGTAGTTGACACCACCTTGTGCGGAGCACTTCATCTTAGATAAGTACTACTGGATGATAGCACAAACTCTCTATTGTGTCACTTCCACCCAACATTTCTACTGTTGTATCAATAGTACAAAAGATCATTTCACTGCAGTTATGAATGAACTATTGTCCAGAGAAAAAAATGTGATATAGGCAATTGACTATTAAGAAACTACAACGAAACTTCTTTCTTGAATCCTTCCAGAACATTTGAGAGTTTTAGTAAACTTCCTAGCAGAATTTGATGATCTGGCTCATAACCAGAACGTTGACGCGGATCTAGTTGGACAGGACCACACAAATGTTGTATGGGCAGCAATCAGTTATGAGGTTCGAGTAAATGTTCAATAAATAAAGGCCGCACAGCCCCCTGAATGGTCAAAATTTGGGGGTGCGCGATCAAAAATCAAGGAAAATAGGGCCAAATCACGTTGACCGATCCATTGTCATAAGTCGGTCTTGTGGACAAATTTGGCCAATCATTTCAGCCTAACCTTGTAAGAGCACTGTAATGATATTATTAACAAGCCGGATAAGTGTTGTATTCAGTCATGAATGTTTATTACTATCAGCTACTACTAAAGTGCACTAACTAAGTTCTCAGATTCTTCTCAAAATGCTTAATATGTCTTAACCATGAGACCTGCGAGCCGCCCACTTGAGACGCGTCACGCACCCCGATCAAACTTC